>PVKC010044289.1:0-11626 GCA_004027635.1 Crocidura indochinensis | reverse complement strand
TACAACAGAAACCCCAAGAAATAGAGCATAATATGAGATCATATTATGAACAACTATATTCAGGCTGAAGAACCCAGTAGAAATAGACAGATTCCTGGGAAAATACCATCTTCTGAAACTGGAAAAGGAAAACCTAGAAAGCCTAAACAGAACAATTAAGAAACTCCTTAAGAATAAGATTCCAGGACCAGATGGATTTACAGGTGAATACTATCAAACATTCCGAGAAGACTTACTACCACTTTCCCATAGGCTCTTCCAAACCATCAAAAAAACAGGAATCCTCCCCAATTCCTTCTATGAGGCTAATATCACACCCATTCCCAAAGATGGCAAGACACCACCAAGAAAGAAAACTACAGACCAATCTCACTAATTAACATAGATGCAAAGATACTCAAAAAAATCTTAGCAAACTGAATCCAGCACTTCATCAAAAAAAAATATATATATATATATATATATATATATATATGTGTGTGTGTGTGTGTGTGTGTGTGTGTGTGTGAACTTTTCCTGTAAACTGCCAGATAGTAAATATTTAAAACTTATGAATCATAGTATTTTTGGCACAACTATTCAACTCTGCTGTTGTAGCTAAAAATAGTCATAGAAATTGAGAAAGCAAATAGTTATGACTTTTTTTTTACTAACACTTTATTTAGAAAAACAGGTGGATATCTCATTACCAAGTAGTGGGGGAATGAAAATGTTGAATAGAAGTAACATAAGGACATTGATGGAAGGTATTGGATACTTTGTTAGTTGTGGTGAAGTTCAAAAACTTTAAATATAAATGCCATAAATTTACAGACAATTTTAAGCATGTTAACATGAAAGCTATGATAAACATGTTACAAACTTATAATAAAATAAATTAGAATAAATAAAGCAGATGGTTGTCCTAACTTGTTACATAAGATATAGTTTACTACTTCCTAGCCTCAAGTCTTCCTTTAAATCGTATCTTCATTTGAAATTATAATATTATTCATATTTTTCTATACTCAAATATTTTCTCAATTTTCCTATACTTCAGTTTTATCATCTGTGAAATATTATTTTAACAAAAACTTTATGGAAATACTATAAAATTGAAAAGACACATGTACTACAGTTAATTAGCACTACATATAGTATTCCATGAAAGTTCATTCTTTTTCTTATTCTCATTGTTAACTAAGGTTAGCTCAAGCTTCTAGTCAAGATAAGGAGGGACTTGGCAGGATTTATATATAGGTAGGTAGAATTCGGAAATGAGAAAACCAGACCGAGCTTTAGGATCACGATGTTGTCTTAGGAGAGCTTTTCATAACATACAAGTTTTGTTGATCCCTTTATTTTGTTTTTATTTTTGTGTTTGTATTTCCTTGTTTTTGTTGATCCCTTTATGGAAGTTGGAATTTGGGCAAAGTGAAGATGTGTTAGTTGAAGAAAAAAATTTGTTATACTTGACAATGAAAAAAAAAATTCAAATTTCCTTTCCACTATAAACTCTGTACCCTATCTTCTATCTTAATGGTTGTCAGTAGAAAAATAAAAGTCAGGGTCTATTTTGGAAAGAGACCATTAGGAAATATAATATGATGATGGTATGACACTTGAAGAATAGTCATAAATATTTGACAACTAGAAGGTAGTTAGTATAGTAGAGGTTAATGTCTTGTGTGGTGGAAGAGAGGGAAGAATGAAGTTCAGAGGCCCCAGATACACTTTCATGAAGTTCAATCTTATTTTACTCTATGGAAGTATTTTGTATAAATGTTGAAAACCTGATGTTTCCCCTTTATACAGCAGAAGACAAAAGAAACTTCAGATAGTGAATTTTACTTTATATTCTGTCTCTTGAGTTAATAGTCCAACAAATAGTTCCTACCTTGATTTCTGCTACAAAATACAGCCTTTTAGATGCTACTTTCTGATTGCTTGGTTGGTTTTCAGGTTAACTGGCATGCTATTTGGAATGGAGTTCTTGATTATCTGGGAGTCTCAAATGCAGCAACTTTCAGAAGCACTGTCATTTGTGTTCTAGTCATTTCTAACTCAGCCCTCCATTCTTGGACTCTCCTGCCCCTTACATATGTTATTACTCATGGAATGCTTAAAAACATTTCCCAAGTGAACCCACAGCAATACTTTAAAAAACAAGTTTAAAACCTAGAGATTACAGAAATTATCTACACATCTACTCGCGTGTGTATTTTAACTTAAGGGTATTCAAATCTTTTCCATGTGGTTTTAGACAAGCTTTGATTGTTTTAAAGTTCAAATTTTTTTCTTGGTGAGGAAAATGAAAATAATGCCTATGTTAAATATTGCTGTGATGAGGGACTGGAACGGTGGAGCTAGTAGTAAGGCGTCTGTCTACCTTGCCCACGCTAGCCTCTGGCAGACCATGGTTCCATCCCCCGGCTTCCCATATGTTTCCCTCCCCCCAAAAGAAGATGTGTTGGGAAAAAGACTGTTTGGAAGAATAAAAGCAGAAAACAACATTAAGGGGTATGCTGAAGATAGATTATCAAGAAGCTTGCATGTTCTGGGAAATTTAGAATTTGGTTGATAAATTTAGCTCTATTTTAATCATATTATATCTGACATACAGAAAAACTATAATATAGAAAGCAAAATTTCTGTAGCTTGAGGAAAAATAAAAAAATGAGTTTTAATGGAGAGACAATTATTTATCTAGTCATGAAATTGACAATAAGGGGCAATAGTTTTTCGAGAATAGATTTGCAGGGACCAAAATGCCTAAGTTTAAACCCTGACATTGACATTTATAATCTCTATGACGTTAGGTTAATTGCCTAATATCTTGACAGAGCCATTTTCCAAAATAGTGATTGTTCAGCATCTTCTTCACATGGTTGAAAACATTAAGGAAGTACTTTGGATATCAGGACTATTTTTAATGACAAAACCTAATTTGTAATAGAAAATAAGTTTTGTGTGATCACAGACTATGACTTCTGGAGGAAAGAAAGAAAGAAGATTTTCAGGATACTGAGTACATGCTGGTGTTATTGACTGATACAGAGGGGGAAACATGAGTTTAGGGGTTTGCATTATGTCCCTGGAACCCAGAATTAGGTTAGAAATGAACAGAAAATTGAAAAATTCATCCTGTAGAGAGTTTGCTTAATTCAACCAATGATAGTAATTAAAACAAAGTGTGCTATACAAGCATTTATAGTTTTAAGGTGGGTCTAGAACTATATCTTGAGCAATGAGGGAGCCAATGGACAAGATAACTAACAGATATTAAGATAGTAGAAGCCAGAAAATGAGTATACTTTTAGTTTTAGAGATTGTGATTGACAGGGTCAAAAGTCAAACAATTTTATGGATTAATCATTGTACAATTTACCTCCCAATGGGTCATGCCTCTAATGTTTCTGGTTATAGGATCTGCCTTTTTGCCCATGAATTTCCAGCTGCTTTAGATTTTCAGTTATATAATGAGTCCCAGGCACTTACTTCACAACCATGCAGCAGAATTAAGAAAGACTCCCACTATTGTCACACATGTGTGCACAGATACCTACCACAAAGCCTAACCTGGGAAACTAATTTGGCCAGGGAGAACTTTGTTCCTTATGTAAAATTCTAGCTGGTTTCTGAATATTAATGAAAATGGTGTGATCAGTTCCCTTGACTGCTTTCTAGGTCTCATTGATTCTCATAAAAACACAGAACCTCTTCATAGACTTACTTTTTTTTTATTCTCCCTCACCTCCAATTTATAATAGTTATACGGAAATGTGGGCTCAGTGGCTTATTCCTTATTTCCTTAGAGCCTGAAAATCTAGATTTCAGAGTTGATTCTTTCAAATGTTTGTTTCGTTTTGTTTTGAGGCCAAACCCTGCAGGCGTGGGGGTTTGAATCTGGGTCTACTTCTTGCAAGGCAAGCACCCTCCATGCTGTGCTGTCATTCAGGCCATTGATTCCTTCAATCTTGACTAGACTGGCTGGGTGTGTAGATTCTTATGCAGATTAGATTAGTGTATAATCATTGATACCATCTCTGTTTCTGGGAAAGACTTCCTCTCAAATGTCCCCAATAAACAATGTCTCAGTTTTATCTTTCCAGATAATGAGTAAGGCTAATTCCATTCAAAATATAAATACCTTGGGGTCCAAGGTATTTTTCTATGACTCCTGTCAGTTATGAAAACCAGAAGGATAGTACAGACATGCATGTTTGAATTTGAATATACAGTATCATTATACAGTACCAATATGCTGGGCATAGCCCTGGAGGTTCTCCAGCAGTACTGGGGTATATATGTGATCTGAAGATCCTCAGAACTGCTGGGATTGCCCGGTAGTCATCAAATTACCTAAAAGAACACTCCACTATCTCATATTATGGCTGTAAACTATTGACCCAGTTGGCTAATGTTCTCAGGTAGTGGCTCATGAACCCAGTGAGTTCTGTTTAGGAGGCGTTACTAACCCTACAGAATAGTTCAATGAACACATTACTAAGGAACTATTTAGGATTCTATTGTATTTAGCCCCCCATTTTTAAAATTTGCAAAGGAAGAGAACAACATGGCTTAGAGAGAAAAAATAATCATCTTTTGTGTGTTGGAAGAGGTGGAACAAATGCTAAATGAGAGTCTTTATTATCAGGAAACTAAAATAATAAAAGATTGAAAGTAGAGAAATAATGTACTATTTACTCAATACATATTTAAAGCTTATTTTCAGGAGCAGAAAAGAGTCAAAATTGGAAAGTAAAGTGAGAAATGTTTGCAAAAATACTATAATAATTAGAATAGGCGAGTTCCGTCACTTTACTTTCCAATTTTGACTCTTTTCTGCTCCTGAAAATAAGCTTTAACTCAACACATATTTATTATATGTGCCCCAGTTGGTAGGTTCTTTCCAGGTACTGGGACAGAGTTGGTTTTGATAGGATTGCCAGATAATTATTATCAGTATTTATTGGGAATACCCTTATCCTGAAAAATATAGAATGAGTTAGATTCAATTCTACGTTAGTCACACTCTGATATGACTTTACTAAGTTTTGACAGTGGTTTGATTATTGATGCATCAAGTATTTTTCTATGACTCCTGTCAGTTATGAAAACCAGAGGATAGAGAAAAATGTTCATTTCACAAACCATTTCTAGAGGTATCTTTTTTAAAAGCCATAAAATGCAATTGTTGGAATTTGATTCCCTTTTTTGGAGCAGCAAATTTATTTTGTGCTATTTATAAGGATTATCTTATGAAAAAGATTTCTGTTATTTTGCTTCAACCATTGAATTTTCTTGTCTCTCCTTCTAAATGTTAATTCCAACTTGCTCTAGAGACTAACCTCTTAATAAACATCATCACAAGATGTAACTCAAAAGCAAGGACTGTATCTACTTCAGGTTAAGAAAAATGCCCACTATGGAAGGAAAAGTGCTTAAGGGAGCTTCAAAGACAGCATTTGATGAAGATGATGATGATAATGGGAGAGTAATGAAGCTGGCCATAATATTCATGATAGTGTTGGATCTATTCCCTGTCTTAATGCCAAATGAAAATGTGAACTTTGATACCTTTTCCTTCCCACTATTTAAAAGTTATGCTGTGTTTTATAACAGAGCCACAAAGAAAGATACTTTCAGACAGTTTGCTAGGCATTCACATTTGGAAGGGTAGTTTAGGAATAATTAGGCCAAATGCTACATTCATTTGCCAGAAAAATTAATTAAACCCTTAGTCAGAAAAGAGTAAGAGTTTGAAGGCAACGTGATCTAGGTACATCTCTGAGGGCAACTTTGTGAGTTCTCTTGTCATGTCAATGTCTCTTTAAATACAAAACAGAAAAAAATTCCCTTGCTTTTGAGGGATATTATGAAGACCTAACAGCAATACAGAAAAGCGTCCAGAGTTTTTAATGTAGTGGTTGCATAGCAATAGTTTTATCTTAATTTTCCTTGTGACTATTTTCTCACCTATAAAATGGGATAACAATAAGCAAATCACATGAACTAATAAACATAAAATTTTGAGAAATGCATGTGAAAGTCAAATGCATCATAAAACTTTCATGGGTATTCTACTGTTAGGTCAAATACTAGGGGTGGATAGGTCCCTTAAAAATCTGGATTTTCAAAGTTATGTGACTTGGATGAAAATTCAATGTTATCATCATTGTCTGCAAGAAAACTATAACCATCCCTTTTGAAAGTAAAACTTTGGGGAGACTAATGAATAGGGAATAGGGATGCTCCTCTTTGATACTACTTTGCTTACTGTGGAGAAATGCTGGGGAGTCCATTTTGGAGAGAAAGTGAGAGATGTGAAGACTATAGAGAAACTACCAGGAATGCAGGAAGCTTAGACAATTATCTTTGTCCAGTGGTTGTCACAAATGGTACACAGAGTTGGGACTTACTAATTATCAAGAGGAAAGCCCAGACAGCTGTCATTGCCAGGTCCTCATTGAGGATGGATTTAATTTGATGACTCCCATTAAAGACCCAAGAAGGCAACTCCCACCAGGTTGCTTCCTACTGGTCCATATGATTTCTTTGTTATACTTCATGGAAAAGTTTCTATCCTGAGAGAGATATCTCAGCAGAGAGAAGAGACAAAGCAAAGTTTTCCTAGCTGTGTCGGGAAGATCTGTCTGCACTTTGGCTCTCAACCAACCACATCAACATGCAAATAACTCCCTTTGTTCCTGCTAAACAATTTATTGAAAAATCAAAACATCTTGTCTTTATTTTAAGTTTTAAACTGGCAAATTAATTTTATTAGTTAAACAATTCTGGGGAAAAGGAGCTTTTTTTTTTTTTACCTTAGAAGCTAATGACATCATCTCATCTGTCACATTAAAAAAGCTCTACTCTTGGAATCAAGCCTCTTGGCTGTTTCAGCACTGAGCAGCAACAACTTCAAAAAGAGAGGGGAGGGAGTGGGGCAAGGGGAAAGACCATAAAGTGGAAATATAGCACTATGGTCTCAAAGGATTAAATAGGAGAATCTGAGCTAAGGCAGCTGTTCTAGCCATGAGTCCAGGATCAGAATGAAGATAGTTCCCAGCAATTCACACACTGAATTAATTGATGGCAGCAAGGGCAGTAGTGGTTATTGCAATAAGAATAAAGTTTTAAATTGTATTAAGGCCAGTATGCTAAGGAATGACTGACCCTCTCTTCCTTTCAAATACTAGTAAGTTGGAAGTATCTAGTAAGAAGGGCTTAGTTATTTTCTTTCATTGCTCTGCAAAGGCCTGTGCTTTCATGATTATTAGGATGAAACTGTTAGTCTTTAAAACATTACTCGGGGCCTGGGAGATAGCATGGAGGTAAGGCGTTTGCTTTTCATGCAAAAAGGTCATCGGTTCGAATCTTGGTGCCCCATATGGTCCCCCGTTCCTGCCAGGAGCAATTTATGAGCATGAGCATGGAGCCAGCTGAGCACTGCCGGATGTGACCCAAAAACAAAACAAAACAAAAAAAAAAAAAGAAAAAAAACATTATTCAATACACTTCTCTCTTCAATATCCAGCACCATCTTGGAGGAAGCTATTATTTTCATTATTAGACTCCTGTAGACTTTGAATTGTACAGCTCAGTTGGGTTGAATCTCCAGAGAAGCAACTTTTGAGATGAAGATTTATGTTAATGAGGATTAAAGAGGAATCCCCTACAAATGGGAACATTTGTAGCACTATTGATCACACATTTGATGACTATTGTCAAGAAGAAAACTAAATTGTGGTTTAACTTCTTCCATCATACTAGTCACAGAGAACAATTTCATTGTGAATTATACAACCTCTTGTAAAGGAGGCAGTTATGCCTTAGTCTTGAAGAGGGGCATGGGTTGCACATCTCATTAATAATAGGTTCACTGTACATTTGGTTCTTATTCTCAACAGTGTTCTAATCCAATTGTTCTCTGTATTAGACTTCATTTAAAATATAGTATTTTATTTCTATCCACTCTATAGGTCCAAGTTTGGGAACACTCATTATATAAAGCAATTAAAGAAGAGTCATTAGGACACCTTATATAATTTTTTAATCTAAAGTTCTCACACCAGACTTTGAATCTGGGGTTAGTGACAAAAACAAACAAACAAACAAAATTAAAAAAAGAGAGTGAGGTTCATTAAGTGACTTTGGTGGTATAATATCTAACAAATATGGCCATGGCTCCAATTATTTTTGTTGATAGTTTCTCTTAATTATTTTCAGAACATATTTCCTCAGTCTATTGTCAGTTTGGTGAGTTACATTCTTATAATATTTATCTACTTCTATATTATCTTGATTATATATATGCTAACAGTATATTATATATATTATAATATATAGTATATATAGTATTATATATACTATATATGTATATGTAACATAATATATAATAGAACATTAAAATATCCATATGTTTATGTTAGCTCATGAGCCAGCTCTCTTAAAAACTTCCTTATTGAGATAGAATTTACATGGGTATAAAAGTTTATGTTTCAGAAGTATAATAATTCCACCTACAGGCACCAAAAAGTGCAGATATCCCACCAGCATAATATTTAAGACAACTTAGTAACTTCAATTCTGTAGTCATCTTCCCCTTTTGCTTTGCTCATTTGTTTACTCCATATGTGTGAGGTCTTTCTTACTGTGAATACTTACTCTATAAGACATACCTGACCATAAGATGCATATCATTTTTAGAGGAGGAAGACAAGAAAAAATATTTTAAAGCAAATGGTGAAATGTGAGACACCATCTGGAGACGTGTGGCTGGGATCAACCTGCCTGCGAGGCTGAAGTGTATTTACAATATGCCAGTTCCGCAGCAGGTTAAACACATTTGCCTAATATTCTTTTTACATCAGAAAATAAAAAAATGTTTAAATACTTTTTTGTTAATATTATAAAACATCGCAGCAGTGATCAGATAATCTTAAATGAAAGTTCTATATGTGACGGTGAAAGTGCATAAACCTGATTGCTCGTACAATAAAGGGGGCGTAACACTGGATGTCAAGTGGATAGTATATGCTCTCTTCCCCTGCTCTCAGGCTTCAGTTTCAGGTGACATTCACTTCATAAGGCACACAGACATTTCCCCCCGCATCTTATGGGAGGGAAAAGTACACCTTATAATTCAAAAACTACGATTTTTTACTTATCATGGCACTTTGGCATTACATCAATATTATAGTAAAATACAAGGTTTTATATTTTCTAATAGATATCTGGGTATTATTACATTGTGTATATATGATACTTATTTTTGATCTACTTATGTCATTTGGCATTTTTGTTGTTTCAGATCTTAACTGCTGTAATTAATGTTACCATGGACATAGTTCTGAATATATCTTTTAAAATTAGTGTGTTTTGTATTCTTGGGGTAGATACTGAGAAATGAAATTGCTGGATAATGTGATCTATTTTTAGTTTTTAAAGGTATCTTCATACTGTTTTCTCCGAGACTCAACCATTTTCCATGTCCCTCAGCAGAGAATAAATAAGGACTCCTTTTATTCCATATCCCTGCCAGATTTTATTGCTTCTGAACTTAAAAAAACATTTTTACAATAATACTTTTCATGCACACTTTATTATAGTACAGTACCCAAAATGAGATATCTTTCATCTACTAGAATCCCAAGAATACCTCTGTTGCCCACTCCAGTGTAAGTTCCATGTTCAAGACAAAATCTTTAGTTAATGCGTTGTTCTGATTCTATATTTCTTTTTATCAACATATAAACAAGATTTCTCTCTTTAAAACTTTAATGTGGATTCAATGACACTATGCTATACATGATGACTAGAGCTTCAGAAATTCCATAAAATTGTTGATCAATGATTACTTGATAAAATAGATTTAAATATTGTTTCTGGGGCTGGGTGGTGGCGCTGGAGGTAAGGTGCCTGCGCTAACCTAGGACGGACCACGGTTTGATTCCCCGGTTCCCCATATGGTCCCCTGTGCCTGCCAGGAGCAAATTCTGAGCAAATAGCCAGAAGTAACCCCTGAGCGTCACCGGGTGTGGCCCAAAAACCAAAAAAAAAAATTATTGTTTTTTTAATTTTTATAGGTATTAAGGTATTTTACAGGTAAAATTAATATAACTTTATGTACTAATGTACTATAAAATTTCTATAAATATATAAATGCTATAATTGTAAACTTTAATAAGAGTAAATAGAATCAAGAAAATTGTCAGTTAAATAGGAATAGACCTTGTAATACAAGTATAAGTTTCTTTTACCCTAACATGGAATATTGACTATATATTATGAAATGTTATATTATAGATACTGCTTAAGTATTTACATTAATAAATAAAAGCCTATAAAAGTCTATATATTAATGCAAAAGAAACCTGATCAGAATAGAACATTTAATATAAAAGAAGTTTTTTGTCAATTAAAATGTATAAAATCTATTAGTGAATTAAAGTAACAACTAGATAACCCTTTCTATTGAGCAGAGGGCAACTATGAACTTTACAAGTGAATTCCATCCTCAATGTAATTTTGTCATGTCTTTTAAGAAGCTCCTTAAGACTTCTTGCAAAACTGGTTTTAAGACTATTAGTTCGCTAAGCTTTTGTCTGTTTGAAGCTCTGTATCATTTCTTTAAATCTGAATAACTAATTGAATAGAGTATTCTTGGTGAAGTGCTCATTTCATTTTTTCCTGTACTATATTCTTTCATTCTTTTTGCATCTTAGAATATCATTTGATACAAATGCTGTGAATCTGGGTTTTTATTTCTTTTTTTCAATTTTCTGCTTTTGATATTCCGTCTTTGTCATTCACTTTAAAGTTTAGTTGTAATTATTCTGAGTACACTTAGCATTGGAGTTTTTCTAATTGAGTCTATTTTTGTTGGGATACTTTGGAAATTTTGTATCTGGCAGCCTGTATTCCTCAACTCTGGAAAATTATCTTCTTTTATTTATTTAACTATTGTATCAGCATCAAATTTGTCTTTCTGTTCTTTGGAGAATCCAAAGATTCTTGTGTTGTTCCCCCTGAACCAATCCTATAGTTTTCTGTTGTGTTTTTCATTTATCCACTGTACTCAATTTATATTGTTTTCTCAAAAGTTCCTACATATTAGGTCTGAAAACATAGTACAGCAAGCAACGTGCTTGCCTTGCACATAGCTTCCTAGGTTTGAGTTCCAGCATCTCATATGGTCCCCTGATCACTTCCAGGAGTAATTCCTGAGTGGAAGCCAGGAGTAATCACTGAATATTACCAAGTGTGGACCCAAAACAAAAGAATGAAAAAATCTGGAAGATAGCATGCTAAATAAAGTAAGACAGATGGGTAAATACAGATGATATCATTTATAAGTGGTTTTTAGAACAAATGCATGAAGGAATACAGTGGTTGAAATGAGGATCGTTTTGAATACACTTGAACATATTGAGGAGGATAGAACTTGAATGCAAGAAAAGAAAAACATGTGAAATAATGGTAGATAGGGATAAATGGGACTCAGACATATTGTTGTGGTCTTCAGTAAAAAAAGAACTGAATATCCAAAGCAGGAGTTAATGACATGAGACTCAAAGTTGACCAACCAAACTTAATAAGTTTTTTTTTAGGGTTGTAGTTGCAGGCATGCCTTTCTTTTTTT
>PVKC010044288.1:0-11620 GCA_004027635.1 Crocidura indochinensis | reverse complement strand
GGTGTAAGGAAGGGGTTTTTGTATTGTATTTTTGTGTTCCTAGGGTATATTCCTAGGAGTGGTATAGCTGGATCGTATGGGAGCTCGATTTCCATTTTCTGGAGGAATCTCCATATCGCTTTCCATAAAGGTTGAACTACACGGCATTCCCACCAGCAGTGGATAAGAGTTCCTTTCTCTCCACATCCCCGCCAACACTACTAAGAGTTTCATACATTCAGTGTCCAATCCTAACCTATGCCCATGTCATTTCTCTACCAGTGACCTAAATTTCTTTTCTTTACCTTGCCCTGCCTCCTTAGTGAGCTTAAAATGGTTTTCACTCTTGTGGTTTTGGTATACATAGTCAACGCTCCTATAAATCAACAAGATGTTGAAGATCCGTGCCAATTAATGTTTTCTTTAAAAGCATACATTATTATGATTATAAAATATGTACTCTTAATGCATAAATTTAGAAATGCAGAATAAAGAAGGAAAATAAAATTGCAAATAATCCCTTCAGGGGCCCGGGAGATAGCATGGAGGTAAGGTGTTTGCCTTTCATGCAAAAGGTCATCGGTTCGAATCCCGGTGCCCCATATGGTCCCCCGTGCCTGCCAGGAGCAATTTCTGAGCGTGGAGCCAGGAGCAACCCCTGAGCACTGCCGGGTGTGACCCAAAAACAAACAAACAAAAAATACAAACAAAAAAAAAACAAATAATCCCTTCAAGAGGTACAATGTTAACACTTTAATATGTTTTATATATATTTTTTCTAATAGATGATCTATACAAATGTGAAACAAACATGAACATTCTCCTGTTATCAAAATTTCTAAGAATGTTCCTCTTTTTTTCCTTTTTATGGCATTTAATCTACTCATCATGAATAGCACTTAAATAACCAACCTACTGATAAATCTGTTTCCATCTTTTATTAGATGCTTATAATGAATTCTTTTATAAAATTATTCTTGATTTAGTTTCAGGCATACAATATTCCAACACCAACCTCTTCTTTGATGTCTACTTCCTTCTACCAATGTCCTTGATTTCCCTCCTGGTCCCCAAGTCTGTCTCTATGGCAGCTACTTTTTTCTTTATTTCTTTTTCAGGCACTGTTGTTTATAGAACTGTTAATAGGGTATTATGCATGCACTTTACTTTCTTTCAGCACCTAGTCCTGGTCTAGAGTGACCACTTTTTTCTATCATTTTCACAGTGATCCCTTCCCTCCTCCTCCTACCAGTCTTCTAGCAAGGACCAGTTCTCTTGCTCTTTGTTTATTTTGTTTGTTTTGGTTTTTGGGTCATGTCTAGAGATGCTCAGGGGTTACTTCTGGCTTAGCACTCAGGACTTACTCCTGGTGATGCTCTGGGGACCATATGGGATCCTGGTGATTGAATCTTAGTTAGCTATGTGCAAGACAGGTGCCCTACCCACTGTATCTTTCCAGATTCATAATTTCTGATGCCTTTGAGCATTAGTTATAGAATAAGTTTCTGAACATAGAATTGCTTTACTATAGTGAGAAAAAAATTAAGATCTTTGATATTCTGCCATTTAATCTTCAGGAAATACTGTTTCGTTTAAACACTGTGCCAACAATTTGAGTGTACTGCTGACCTGGGTGCAAATCAAAGAATGCTAGACTAAGAATGTGCTAAGTATGGCTCTTGATATACCAATAAACACTCAGCTAGGATTAATTAAACTATTTGGGGGGGGTTATAAGACTAGTTAATATTGCATCTTCCTAATAAGGAATTAACTCCATGCATTTCTTTTGTTTCCTTATGTTTGACTTTGGGCTCCAGATCGTGTCCAGCCGTCAGCCATCAGACATGCCCGTTGTTGGAGCAACATCCCCTTTATCACTGTGCCCCTTAGTCGTGCTCATGGCAAGTCTTTTGCGCACCGCAGTGAGCTGAAGCATGCCAAGAGAATCGTCGTGAAACTTGGAAGTGCTGTGGTGACCCGAGGGGATGAATGTGGCCTAGCATTGGGGCGCTTGGCATCTATTGTTGAGCAGGTAACTACTGAGAAGAGGGCTTTGTAGGAGTAGAATAGAGTTATTATCAGCTTAGAAAAGATCATTTTGACTTGAGTACAGGAGATTTAACCCAATCAGAAAAGTCCCTTTCTTGTATAGATGTCAATAGGACATAGCATCCTAGGACTGAGGATGTCAAGGAATGGAGAGGATTTCCTCTGCTTCTCTTTATTTATTTATTTATTTATTATTTATTTGGGAGCTTTGTGTCACACTGAGCAGGGCTCTATGGAGGTAGCTTTCAACAGTGCTCAAGGGACTGCAGTGCTGGGTATTGAACTTAGGCCCTAAATACCACCCCTCCAACAAGACAAACAAATTTATACTAGGAATCTTTGTTTGTTTGTTTGTTTGCTTGTTTGTTTGGGCCACACCTGGTGATGCTTGGGTTACTTCTGGCTATATGCTCAGAAATCGCTCCTGGCTTGGGGGACCATATGGGACGCCAGGGGATCAAACCTTGGACCATCCTAGGCTAGCACGTGCAAGGCAGATGCGGGTTGTGCCACCGCTCTAGCCCCTCCACTAGGAACTTTTATATGCCCTTTTGACCATGCAGTCATACAAGGATGATCACATCCTATCAGTAAAGAAACTGACCTTGGGTGTCAACATTACTTCATATTCTAAGTCCCTCTAGCCTTATATTTACCAAGAACAAAGATCAGTAGATTTCTTCTGTCAGACAATAAATACTTTAGCCTATGCAGGCCATATAGTTGCTGTCTCAACTATTTACCATTGTAACACAGAAGCAGCCACAGGTAATATATAACTATGTTTATGAGTATGTTTCCATGAAACTATTTAGAAAATACAGGTACAGGTCAGATTTGAATTGCAGACTATAGTTTGCCACTTTCCAGTTTGGCTAAAAGAGTCAAAAAACGGGCCTCCCAGCTATCCCAGAGGTAAAGTTGGAGCTTTTTCATTCTATCTGTAACTGATGCTGGAGGAATTAGAACAGGGATTAAAGGGCTTGCCTTGCACTCAGCCAACCCCATTTTAATCCCTAGCACTGTCAGAAATGATCCCTGAGCATAGAGGTCAGCATAAACCTTGAGGGCCCAAAACATAAAGACCTCCCCACAAAAAGCGAAAGCTTTTCTAGGGCTGGAGAGATAGTTCAGGGGCTAAGACAATTGTTTGCTTTCCATGTAGCTAACCCTTGTTTGATCCCAAGCATTGTATGGTCTCTTGAGCAACCCTGAAATGCTGCCAGGTATGGGCTCAAACGAATCAATCAAATAAGTAGAAAAAATTTTTCTGAGGAGTTGGTATTGGGAAATTTCTCATGTGAATCTAGATGGCCTTTTCTTTCTTTCTCTCTTTTTATTTTTATTTTTATTTATTTTTTTTTTATTTTGGTGATGCTAGAGATTGAACCCAACAGCCTCACAAATAAGATGTCTGTGTTCTCCTCTGGCTTGCTTCCCCAGACTCAATATTTCCTCTTATGGTTAATGTACTAAGCAATTATCAGATCTACCTCGCAGATTGAGTCCATTATGACATTTCAGTTTAACAAAAGTTTATTGACGGCCTATGTTATGAGGGACTTTACAGGCTTATTACCTCTTGGAGAGCCAGAACCAGAAGTCCAACAATTAGGATGATTGTTAAAGGCAGTACCTATATAAATGTTTGAGCTCTATTGACAGTGGCTGATGGGTCTAACAGTAGGAAAGTCAAATGAGAGTGTGGTGGTTATTATTCAGGCTCCCCAGGAGAGAATATATTCAGACAGGTCTTTGAGCCTGCTAGTATTTGCTCTGACAGAATAGAAATAGTCCAGCCTGCTTAGTGAATAGTGTGAATCATAGTCCCAGAGCTATGCCATGCCTTGGGATGCAGGGGTCTCAAACTCGCGGCCCGTGGGTCGTTTGCAGCCCTCCGTTCAACATTTTGTGGCCCTGCCCTAGAGGAATCTTTTTTGTTTTGTTTTGTCTTGTTTTAGTTATTTGGGTCACACACCCCCACCCCAATATTCAAGGCTTACTACTGACTTTGCACTCAAGAGTCACCCCTATTTTCCTCCTGCGGCCCCCAGGTAAATTGAGTTTGCGACCTCTGGTAGAGAGTCGACAAGAGGTCTGAAGATGGAGGCAGAGACAGTGATGAGTATAGAATGCTAGTGGGCCTAGAGACCACGATGAGTGATTTTAACCAAAGAAATCAGTGGAAAATAATAAAGCAAGGCTTTGCAGTCCAGTAGAAAAATTGGGGTTCAATGACAAAAGCAGGTGGATTTTTTTTTTGGGAGGGAGGTCACACCTAGCTGTGCTTGTGGCTTTCTCCTGACTGCTCAGGGTTCACTTTATGGGTACTGAGAATTTAACCTGGGTTGGCCCTGTGCAAAGCAAGCACCTTGTCTGCCGTGCTATTTCTCTGGTCCCAATAAAAGCCATTGGAAAATTTTGAACAAAAGAAAAGCTTGATGAAAGGTTGAGAAGGATGTAATATTAGTTTCCTTCTAAGGGCAACTGTGCAGTTAATGAAAGAGCTTTCTAGACTAGGGCAACACTTAATGTAGTCATCTATCTGGTTCCAAACATCTGTTGTGGATTCAGTTTTCACTCACCAAAGACAGGATAATCGATACATCAGTAAAGATTATTATATAAGTAAATTTAAGCTCAATATGTCTTCATGATAGTACATTTTTTTACTAGTGATAGTAATGATAGTAAATTTTTTCATTGATTATAAGCTACTAGAGAATTTACTCATTTAAAAAATTGGTAAAGGAGGAAGATATACATTTGTCTTGCCTTTCATATACATACCGTGTTTCAGGATGATCTGATAGTTAATGAAAGAAAGTTTATTTTTATGGATCTTTTCCAGTTTATTAATGAAGGAATGATGGAATTAAAATATCAGCATTTTGAGGAGCCAGCGCAATAGCACAGCAGTTAGGATATTTGCATTGCATGCGACTGACCAGGTTCAATTCCTGGCATTTTGATCCCTTAAGCACTTCCAGGAGTTACCCCTGAGCACTCTGTGGCCCAAAGACAAAACATAACAAAACAAAATATCAGCACTTTGAAACTCATACAAATGAACAAATCAAAACTGCTGCTAACAACACAGAAACAAAGAACCTTGCCCCCTATTTATGCCCCCTAATGCATACCACACTTATAAAGAATTGACAGAGTCAAATGTTCATATCTAATTAATAGCAGTTTATATGAAATAGAATATTGCTAAAACCTACTCCACGGAGACACAAGCAGGGACATGAGGCCAGAGCAGTAGTCCAGTGGGTAGGGCATTTGTCTTGTAGATGGCCATCTCAGGTTTGATCCCTGACATCCCATATGTTCCTCAGTATATCCATGACTAATTACTGAGTGATACCTGAGCCTCACTGGTTATGGTCCCAAGCCACAAAATTCAAATTAAGACTGAAAAATCAAAGACTGAAGAACAACACAGTTTCTTTAACACAGAATTTCAAGGGTAGACATGATGGATGGGGAGATCTATGAATTCCTAGAGATACTTTATCATTAGTATGTGAGTTAATTTGTATCAATTTGATCAAGCTAAAAGATATTGGTGAAATATGAAAACTAACTGAATGTTATACTTAAGGAATTTTAAAAGGATTTGTTCTTGTAAATCTGCACATATACATTTCCCTGTCTTACAAAGCTTGCTGCAAAGTTTACAAATGAAATAGTATGTCTGGAGTCTGGAAATTGTATTAATATAGTAGAGGTGTATAGAAGGAAAATTAGTGAAAAACTGTCCATGATTAGTAATTGTTGAAGCTAGAGGATCATAACTGGGGATTTAGAATAGTTACCAATTTGGTTAAGTATGAAATTATGCTTAAAAGTTATTTATTTTGATGATGGTTTATGATAGCTATTTGTAAGTTACAAAAACCGATTATAGGGTTAGAACACCTGAAAGCATAGACAGGTTAGGAATATTTAATATTTTACATCTTTTTTATGGGGAAGGGGATCTACTCAGGGCTCAGGAATTGAGCCTGGGTTGAATTTCATGCAAGGCAGGTGCCTCTCCAGCCCCACTGTTTGTACCTTGAATTATTGATTCTTTCATTTGCATCTGTCTGGGGAAGGGAACAAAGTGACCTCAGTTGATTCTGTAAAATAAGGTCAAACATCTCTCCTGGTCTAGACATAGGCAGCCAGCAGGTATCAAAACATGCCCCAAGAGGACCCTCATCACTCTGACATGAAACCTGAGAAGCCATCTGCTAAACTTACCTTGCAATTCTTTGCTCCAGAGCTTCTGGATATTATTACCAGGAATAATTAGGCCTTTAATACTACAGACAACATAAAGCAATCCTATGGGTATCAAACCTGGCTGCACATCAGATTCCCTTACTAAAAATTTCTTTTGGTTTTTGGGCCACACCCAGTCGCTCAGGGGTTACTCCTGGCTATTCCCTCAGAAGTCGCTCCTGGCAGGCACGGGGAACCATATGGGGAACCGGGGGATCGAACCTCGGTCCGTTCTAGGTTAGCACAAGGCAAGGCAGGCACCTTACCTCCAGCGCCACTGCCCGGCCCCCTAAAAATTTCTTTGATTCTGCCTGTCACCATCTTGGAGGAAGCATGTAGGATATCTTGTATTTTATCAGTCTGGGCCATTTGTCCAGAAACAGCCCAATGATTTCTATTATAAACCACCATTTGGGATCCAGCCTTCCTGAGTCTCTTGTGATAAGAGGAAATAAATGATTCATTGATTCATGGTGTTTTTTACTTTCTCAATCATCAGGTATCAGTGCTTCAGAATCAAGGCCGAGAGATGATGCTGGTGACCAGTGGGGCTGTAGCGTTTGGCAAACAGCGCTTGCGCCATGAGATTCTTCTGTCCCAGAGTGTGCGGCAGGCCCTGCACTCGGGGCAGAACCAGCTAAAAGAAATGGTGAGTGCTGCTTTCCCCTGTCTGTGCTAGGGGTCCTCAGGCCTCCTTCCCTCACCCCCAACCACACCTTGTCTGTTCATGTGTTACAGGCAATCCCAGTTTTGGAGGCTCGAGCCTGCGCCGCTGCTGGACAGAGTGGACTGATGGCCTTATATGAAGCCATGTTCACACAATATAGCATCTGTGCTGCCCAGGTGAGAGACTTGGCCTTTGCACAGGAATGTGAGACCCCTGAGGACTCTGACTCAGGAGCCAGGCTTCCAGGATATAGATTTGACTTTAACATTTGCTGATGGGGAGATCTGGGGAAAGCCTGTCTTTAAGTCAACCCTTTCTGTCTTAGTTGAAATGGGAGGATGGTAACAGTGCCTACTAGGAAGAGTTTTCAGAAACTCTGAGTGAGAAAATATATAAAAAGCATTTAACACAATTTCTGATATGGACTACATTTCAATAAGTAATAACGCTTATTATTAATACTAATAACTCATGGGCACTGCAAGTGCTCATACTTACAAATACATAAAAGTGATGTCAGGAGCTGGAGCAGTAGTGGGCATTTATTTGCCTTGCATGTGACTGAACTAGGTTTGATTCCCAGCACCCCATATGGTCCCCTGAGCACCATCAAGAGTAATCCTTCAGCATGGAGGTAAAGCGTTTGCCTTTCATGCAGAAGGTCATGGTTCGAATCCCGGCGTCCCATATGGTCCCCATGCTTGCCAGGAGCAATTTCTGAACATAGAGCCAGGAGTAACCCCTGAACACTGCCGGGTGAGACCCAAAAACCACACACACACAAAAAAAGAGTAATTCTTCAATGTAACTCCTGAGCATATGAGGGGTGGCCCCCCAAAAGAAAAATACAAAACAAGGTGATGTCTTTTTTTTAATTTATTGAATTCAGTGACTGACTTCTCTTTCTTGCCTTGTAATAGATATCTTAATAAGCATGGAAGGGAAAGAGAAATACTGGTGACTGAGTGGCTTTTCATTTAACAAATACTACAAAGCACCTGTGATCTAACAAGTTATCTGTTAAACTTTGAGGGATACTAGAGTAAGCAATCTGGCATGATTTAATCCTCATGAAATTTAAAAATTTTTAAAGGGTTACCCCTGAATAGTCTAACCTCCCCCAAGAACAGCTCCTGCCCAGCTCCACTCTAAAATACTTTTTAAACTAAATATCCCAAATTATTTTTATTTAATTGTATTTTAGTCAATCATACACCAAATAGAAAAATCTAAGTATCACAAAGCACTTGAAATATCTAATTGCCCAAGTTAATATTTTTAAACTCCTATGTTACTATTTACACAAGAATTTTTGGTGTCTGTGGGTTGAATTTTTGAGTCCTATGTTCAGTTTTGTCCATAAGGTCCTCTGAGCATAGATACAGGAGTATAAGTACCCTGAGTATTTCTGAATGTGGCCCAATACCTTCCATCCCTCAAAAAGAAAAAAAAAGTATAACAGCTATTTTTTTATTATTGTTTTTGGGTCACATCCAGCAGTGCTCAGGGTTTACACCTGGTTCTGTACTCAGGGATCACTCTTGGTGGGACTTGGGGGACCATATGAGGTACTGAGAATTGAACCCAGGCCGATTGTATATATGGCAAACACCCCTTCCCACTGTACTATTGATATGGTCCACAATAGCTTGTTTTTCTTCCTAGAAGATAAATTAATTTAGTTTAATAGATTATCCTTCTCCAAGCATATCAGCACATTTTTCTCATAGGGTTTTTGTCCATGCTTCTTTTGTGTTAAATTAATCAATATATAATTTCACTTTAAGCCTCCTGCTGGCTGCTTCTTGGACATGTTTAATTAGTACCTGGCCTTTCCTTGCCATGACTGTAATGTGTATACTCACTTTGGATCCAGTTCTGTTTTTTATAGGAATCAACTCCCTGAGAAGGAGTTTATGATCTGCTTTAACAGCAACAACAAAAGTTCCCATTATATCCTTCCCAAATCTGCATTTTTATTTTCCATCCATTGCCTATATTGAATTTGACTTTTCTGGTACATTATATTCCATAGACAATAATTGTTTACTTGAAAAAGTGAGTGAATAATTTCCATAAATCATGTTACCATTTGTCTTCATTTTACATTTCATTAAAGCTATTGTTCTCAGTACTGTAGCGAGAGCCTGCCAAGAGTACATTCATTCCCTTTTTGAGCATTTCAGGACCTACTGAAATGGATCTTCTGCCTCCAGGCTTTCCTATGTTGGTTATTCTGTGTAGCAAGAATTGCCTTTATAAATGTTTTATAAAAGCATTTAGTCACGAGCTGCAGGATTAGTTTATTGGTGTTTTTCCCATTTATCTTTCTTCCCAATTAAACATTGCCTAAACACTGATTGAAGAAGCAGAACTGTAACTCACTGCCTTTTTACCACTTAATATTCCCTAACATAAGGCCAGTCCTCCTTTCAGCTTGTCACATGCTCACACACCATCTCTCTTAAGTTCAGTCCTGTTCTGCTGTGGAGCACATGACATCGAGACCTTGATGCATTTTGTCTATTTCACTTTTCTGCATAGACAAAACTAATCACTTAGCTATAGTTTAAATGGCAAGCATCCTAGTCCCTGAATCAGGTGCTAGAACACTGAAATATCATAGAACTCAATGGGCAGCCATTCCTTCCACTATTTCTCTAAGGTAGATTGTGATTTTTCTCAGTTTTACAGATAAATTTGGTAAGTCTCTATGAATAAAAGTAGTATTCTGATTTGGGAGGGGGGTGCAGGGAGTGCAGTATGGGATGTTGTACAGCCATCAAACCCAGTGATGCTGAAGAACTATACATTCTTAGCACTGTACTCATAAGTGACCCTGGTAGTGCTCGGGGTTTCGTATGTAGTGCCAAAGTCATGACCAATGCAGGCAAATATGCTTTATCTCCCATACTATTTCTGGCCCCCATAAAGCAAAAAGTCTTAAGCATGCATAAATAATTCTTCCAAGTGACTCTAATTTTTTTTAACATCCAAGAATGTGCACTGTATTATACATAGGAAGCCCATAGCCCAAGACTCTTGTTTATTCTTTGTGATTAGGAGCCATACTGGCTGTGCTCAGGGCTTACTCCTGGCTTTATGTTCAGGGAATCAGCTTAAAGTTTAACTCCTAAGTTAACATCTTGGTGTGTTTTTCTGGGAATGTTTGTCATTTTGTGCCTTGCTTTTTGCCTTTTATTGGCTCCTTGTAGATTTTGGTAACCAATTTGGATTTCCACGATGAGCAGAAGCGCAGAAACCTCAATGGAACACTTCATGAACTCCTCCGAATGAACATCGTCCCCATTGTCAATACAAATGATGCTGTTGTCCCCCCAGCTGAGCCCAATAGTGATCTTCAGGGGGTAAATGTGGGTAAAGTATTCATAGGGGTTGAGCCTGCTGCAGATACTAATGTCAAGCAAGCTGTGCTGCATGTACTAACACCGGAAGATTGTCATAAGCACGATGGAAAAAATGGAAGACATGTGTCTGGCGTCTTGAAGCATGAAAATGGCTGATACCATGATGCAGTGACTGCTTAAGTGCTTCTGAAGTCAGGGGCTTTCATTAAGCAGGATGAGGTGCTACGGTGATTTCATATGGTGCTGTGAGCATGACTGTGAGCAATAGGAAGGACACATTTATGGGGTTTGCCCTTTGCATTGTATTGTGTTGTGTTTTGCACAGAGAAGGGGCCTGCATGACTTACTACTGTTTGCACATTTGGGGCCATTGGCTTTGCCTACCAGCTGAATGTTTCTGTAAACTTCTTTTCAAGTTGTATTGCACGCTAACTACTTTTTACCTGCATTCCAGGTTATTAGTGTTAAAGATAATGATAGCCTGGCTGCTCGTCTGGCAGTGGAAATGAAAACTGACCTCTTGATTGTCCTTTCAGATGTAGAAGGTACAAAGTAATGTCTTTTCTTTTTTTAATGCAGCCATTGTTATAAGTGCTACATTTTGTCTGAACATGTTCTCTTCTTTGTTTGAGACCTGCTGATCTTTATTTTTTCATACTGGACCATTATTATCTGAGTCACATGATCTGACAAAAGGTTTTAATGAGTTAAACAGTGGGCAAGTCTGAGAGAGGCAGTTTGAATGTTGCATTTTGTCATTTTAGAAGTTTCTCTCTCTTTCTCTCCTCTGTCTCTCTCCTTTCTGAAATGTAATTCCCAAAACATACTATGCACCTATCTATTTATAGTTTACAATTCAGAAGTTTTTCCTCTGTAGTTGTACAACCCTCACCAGTTTTAGAGTATTTTCATCACCTGAGCAGAAAATCTCATGCTCAGAAGCAGTCACTCTTAACTTTTCCTAACCTTTCCAACCATGTGTAATTTTCACTTTATCCTCTAAGTTAATTTTTCTATGTAAGACATTTTATTTAAATTGAAATCATAGAATATGAGAACCTTTGTGAGACACTTTTTGGTTTTTTGTTTGTGGGCCACACCCGATGATGCTCTGGGGTTATCCTTGACTATGCACTCAGAAATTACTCCTAGTAGGCCTGGATGGGATGCCGGTGATTGAACACGAGTTGGCCGTGTACAGGGCAAGTGTCTTATGTGCTATAATTACATGCTATTAGTGTATTATCACTCCCTCCCCAGGACTTCTTTTACCTAGTTTAAT
>PVKC010044287.1:0-11615 GCA_004027635.1 Crocidura indochinensis | reverse complement strand
CTCTCTCTCTCTCTCTCTCTCTCTCTCTCTCTCTCTCTCTCCTTTTTCCTCTTAGACAATGTGATTTGCAATATTGTTACTGAAGGTGGTATTATGCAAATCACTTTATCTCCATTTAACACCCAATTCTGTCCAGTGATGATATCCAACTATCATGCTTAGAATGGTCTTTGCCTTAACTGTATTCCCTGCCTCTTGCGGCAACTTTTCTACCAGTTCAGAACTTCAGATCTTCATCTCATTTGTCTTTAAGTACTATTACCAGACTATCTTTTTTCTTTTTTAAACAGGCCACAAATGAGTGTAATCATTCAATATCTATCCTCCTCTGTTCATAATTTGAGAAGATAGTTGATATGATTTCTATTCTCTGATTTTTATGGAGGTATGTTTTGTGTTTTAGTATGTGGTCTATCTTAGAGAACGTTCCATGTGCCTTGGAGAAGAATGTGTATTTGGCTTTTGCAGGGATGAAAAGTCCTACATATTTCTACATATAACCCACCTCTCTCTCATTTCTTTCTTCAAAGCCAGTCTTTTCTTGCTGGGTTCATCCTGGTTGATTAATAAGAGATGACAAGAGTAGTGTTGGTCTCCAACTACTATTGTGTTGCTATTGATGTCTCTCTTCAAATCTATTAAGCAGTTATGTTAGGTATTTAACTGACCCTTCATTGAATGCCAGTAAGTTTAGGAACGTGATTTCTTCCTGATGTAATATCCTTTGATTATTAAGAAATGACCCTCTCTCATAACCTTTTTGAGAATGAAGCCTATGTTGTGTGATATCAGTATGGCCATCCCAACTTTTTTTTTTTTTATAAAGGGAGTTGTTTGCTTCAAATTTAATTTGAAGTTGATTGTCTTCAAATGTGTGACTTAGAGTCCTAGCTTATGGCTTTGACTATTCAATGTGTTTCTTGTAGGCAGCAGAATGTTGGATTCAGTTTTCTGATCCATTTCTTTTTTTTTTTGCCACTCTGGGTCTCTTTCTTGGTGCATTAATTCATTTTGTGCCATTTTTGGGGTAGAAGTTTTATGTGTTTGTGGAGTTTGTTTTGCCTTAAAATACCCCCTTTATTTCTTTTAAAAGATGAACTCTGGTGTCTACAAAGTTGTCCATAAATCTGGTATCATTCCATTCAAACCTGAATGACCATCTGGCTGACTAAAGAATTATTGGTGAGAAGTTCATTTTACTGAGTCCCCCCACCCCCACTATGACCCCCACTGCCTTCAGACCTGGAGGGTTGCTTTCAATAAATTTGCTTTAAATTTTAAGGAATCTCCTTTGTATGTAATTTTCTTTTTCAATCTGCTGCTTTTAGTATTCTGCCTCTATCGCTGATTTTTATCACTGCGACTAGGATGTGCCTTGAGTGTTTTTATCTTGGGCCTCTTTTAGCTGGTAGTCACCAGGCATCCAGAATATAGTGTCCGCACTCTTCAGTTCTGGGAATTTCTCAGTAAGTAATACTGGTTTTTTTTTTTTTTTTTTTTTTTTTTTTTTTTTTTTTTTTTTTTTTTAGTTTTTAGTTTTTGGGTCACATCCGGCTGTGCTCAGAGGTTACTCCTGGCTCCATGCTCAGAAATCGCTCCTGGCAGGCACGGGGGACCATATGGAACACCGGGATTCAAACTGATGACCTTCTGCATGAAAGGCAAATGCCTTACCTTCATGCTATCTCTCCAGCCCCTAGTAATACTGTTTTTGACTGTTGTTTCTTCATAGGGGGTTTCACCTTTGGCATTCTAGGACCCCCCCAATGATTCTTATGTTGTTTCTGTTGAATTTATAGCAAAGTTCATTTAAGAATTTTTTCTAATTTCTGTTTGCTTATTTTTGGAAGGTTTTCCCCATCTTCTGCTGTCTGGAGGTTTTATCTTTGGGCTCACCAATTCTATCCTCAGCAGCTATTAATCTGCTGGTTTAGATCTTCCAATGAGTTTTTTATTTCCTATACTAAGTTTTTCAGTTCTGACATTTCTATTTGTATTCTCACTTCTACTCATATCTTCCTGTGTTTACTGGCAGTGTGTTCCATGGTTCCTTAAGCTTGTTGAACATCCTAAGCCTTTCTGCTCTGAACTCATCTCAGAGAGGTTATATAGGGGTGTTACTATGGATTATGTCTGCAGGATTGCACCTGCAATTCTTTTTTTTTGGGGGGGGGGTTTGGGTCACACCCGGCAGTGCTCAGGGGTTACTCCTGGCTCCATGCTCAGAAATTGCTCCTGGCAGGCACAGGGGACCATATGGGGCACCGGGATTCGAACCGATGACCTTTTGCATGAAAGGCAAATGCCTTACCTCCATGCTATCTCCCGGGCCTGCACCTGCAATTCTTGTTTTCATCCACATGGTTCAATGGGTGTTGAACTGTCAGTCTTCCCCACTGCCAACTTCATGGGAGTTTATGTAGGTGAGAGATTATCTTGAGGTTCCTTGAGCTGTCTTCTATTTGGAAGGCTTGTGTGCCTCTTCTGCCACAGTGCTGCTACCGAGCTCGAATCTCATGCCTAATTTCTGGTTTAGGGACCTCTTTCAATGGTCTTTTAACATTTATGACACATAAGAACTTTCCCAAGAAAAATAGAATAAAAGAAGAAACAGAGTAAAATAAAATATAACTATGGAAAATTAACTCACTGTTCTACAAACGGGAGACTAAAAAGTACAGCAAGTCATTTGTTGGAAAGAGGTACATGCTTTTGTTACTGGCATATAGAAGGAAGTCTGAAACTGAAGCAAAGTAAAGGAAAGACAAACCTTGATCTGTTAAAGGGGCAAAATCCCCTTTCTGTAAGGCTAGGTTTGGAAATGCTGCTGGTCATCATTTGGTGACCTTTATATATATTTATTTATTTGGACCATGTGGTCTAGGGAAGGGGTGTGGTTCTAGGGTCATTCCCAGGGATTCCTGGCCCTAATGTTTAGGTGTTGGGGATGATCAGGGGATACTCAGAGGGCACGTAGTACTGAGTTAAAATCCAGGGCATGAAGTGCATGGTCTCCTGGGCCTGATAATAGGATCATATTTCACCAGTTTTTGCAAAGAACTCCCTCTGTGCTCCAAAGCTGAGGCATGAAGATTCAAAGCAGGTGCTCTATTGAGGGAAGGAGAAATGGAAATAAAGTTTCTCTTCTCTCTATAGTCTGGGGGGAAAACTGACCAAGTCCAGGGAAGAGGATTATTTAGCAAGATTCTTCTTACCTCCAAGAGAATTTTAGGAGAGCTACTTGGGCGCCAGGGGACCTGAAAGGCGCAAATTGTCATTCAGGACTAATGAAAATTAAGGTTGATTTTAGTTGTTAATAATGAAGTTTTCATGCAACAAAAGTGCTGCGAGTTATAACCTAGTCTTGTTTATATGATATCCAGACTTGAATGCTTATAATCAATGATGACTTAAGTTAAATAATATTTATACTATAACTTCAATAAAGTTTGTCATTAGTAAAAATTCATCCAGATGCTGAGTGCTAGGTATGTCCTGCCTCTTATATATGGTAGGAGAAGGTCCCTGTCTCACACATGGGATTGAAAGCTCAAAGCTTTGATGGTAAAAACTGGGCTTTGCCAAACCAAGCTGTAAAGCAAAATTGTTCCATTCAGCCTGGAAGAATGGGTGGATCATGGTGCAACACATTCCCCAGATTCACCCCAAATTTATCTATAGTTTGGGGTTCAGAGTGGGTAGCTTCCATGAGAATTCCATTCTTTAGGAAGTTAAAGGCCTTTTCTGCTTGCATGAACACAGTCTTGAGGCCTACCACTGGCCCAACGTTTGTATGACACATCTTCATGGTCTAATCTCACCAGATTCAAACACTCCCCTTTGTATCTCTAGTCCAGAGAATTGAAGGGTCTTGCCAGGGTCACCCAGTTTGTTGTGCTGGGGCTGGGCCTCGAGCCCAGTTCATTGAAAAGAACAGAAGCTGCTATGTGCAGACATCGGCTCTGTGTCTGGCTGGCAAAGTCCTTTCTGTGGCTGAGCCAGGATGCAGTGGCTGTGCTTCAAAGATACCCCATGAGTTGCCCAGGATCCCTGCTGAGCAAGTCAAGAGGAGGTGAGAAAGTCAAACAGACCTTTAATGCCTCCTTCCTGGAGCTCCAAAGTGGGGAGCTCCATGGAGACCCTTTATACAGATTTGGAAGTTCTCAAGACGAGACTGAACAAAATGGTTCTGCAGAGTTTTGACTGCCCAGTCATTGGGTGATCCTTAAGTACCCACTTTGCATCCAAAACACACCAAGCAATGAAAATGCACCCAGAGTTCATTACTATCCTTTCCAGTATGGTTTGTCCTTTTCAGGAACACTTCTCATATGCTTCAGTTCCCTCTTGGGGACTTTGCAGTCCAATGTTTCACATTTCTGCCCTTCCTTTGCCACCACTAATATGCTCCAGACATTCACCATTCCCACACCTATCCATAGTCTACAGGTATTGGCAGCTCCTGGGGATTGTAGTTCATGCAGACAAGAGGTTAGACTATGTAGAATAACAAAGCCCTGGATGGGGCTGGATGGTGATGGGATGGACATGGAGGGTGAGAGGCCTTTCTTGTCTGCAACCTCCTTCAGCCAGCGGGTTTGAGGGTTCAGGATAGCTACAAGGAAGACTCACATCAGTCAGGTTTCAGGAGACATCAGTTTTATTCAAGGCCCTAGCCAACAGGTGTGGCTTCTGCCATCTTTTTTTTGGGGGGGTGGGGGGGGTCTGGGTCACACTCGGCAGTGCTCAGGGGTTACTCCTGGCTCCATGCTCAGAAATTGCTCCTGGCAGGCACGGGGGACCATATGGGGCACCGGGATTTGAACCAATGACCTTTTTGCATGAAAGGCAAATGCCTTACCTCCATGCTATCTCCTAGGCCCCGGCTTCTGCCATCTTTAAGCATGCTCTCTCCAGCTTGCCCTGCATCTTAACATGTTTCAGCCATCTCCTCTCTTGCTGCTTCTCCCTTGCCGAATATCTCCCAATCTTTGTTCCAAATCTCTTCTCTACCCCTCAGGTGATCTTCTTCTTACCTCCCAAAGACCCCTCTCAGAAATGGGCAGGTCTGTCCCTAAGGCTAAGTTATATAGAAGATGGGGGTAGAGAGACAAGACTGTACCTTGAAAAAAAATTTTAAAAAAGTTTGTTTGCACCATAAGAAGCATGAGGATCAGAAGAAGAATCCTTTTTTCCAAACACTGTGCTCTGTGTTTATATATTCTAACACTCCTAAACCTCATAGAAGCCTCTATAAAGAGAAATTCTGCAGTTTTCTAAAGGAGAAAACAGAGGCATATGAAGGGTCCCTCATCTATGATCACAGAACCTGGCAAGTGGTGCGGTTGTCACTTGGGATTATTCACTGCCTAGTTTCAGCTGTCTTTTGGATACTTCACAGCATCTTTTTTTTTGTTTTTTGTTTTTTTTTGTTTTGTTTTATGGGCCACTCCCGGCGGTGCTCAGGGGTTACTCCTGGCTATCTGCTCAGAAATCGCTCCTGGCAGGCACGGGGGACCATAAAGGGACACTGGGATCCGAACCAACCACCTTAGGTTCTGTATCGGCTGCTTGCAAGGCAAGCACCGCTGTGCTATCTTTCCGGGCCCTACTTCACAGTATCTTACAGTTGAGCAGGGCCTCGTGATTGGTCCTAACCATCAAGTTGTGAAGCAGAGATGATAGGTTCTCTTCTTGGCAGAACACGCTCCTATTGGTGTGGTAGATTCCAAAGTCTTCATTCCACTGAGCTGTGGCTATCTCATTGGTCTTGTTCTGAAGCAAGGAGACATGATAGAGCTCCTGATTGACCTCAGAAGAAATGCAGCAGAAACAAAATAGTTATGTTTGGGGTGGACCTAGGCAGCTGTTATTTGGGTACTAAGAATGCAACTCCATCCAGACATCTAATGTGTATGTTCTGGCTGGTAAGGAGAAAGGGGCATTGAGAAGCCAGACAAGCCAGGTCTAGAATGCCTCCTTAAGAAAGGAAGCATGAACAACTGCCATTTTGCAAATGTAAGACCATTTGGGTGGAGTAGTCACAGGTGGGATCTGGAAGTGAGTCAGACCCATAGGGATGAGCTGGCAGGAGTAGAGTCGCCCATCCTTGACAGTAGTTCTATAACTGAACAGATGGGAAGTTATGACTCCCCTCTTACTGGTTGGATGTTGGTATTCCAGAGCCTTTGAGCACACCTGGAATCTAGGCTGTCAAGGTCCTAGGAAATGTCTGTCTTGTGGGTGGTTTCTGGTAGTACCTGTAAAAGATACCTCTCCTATAGTCCTGTCCCTCCTCTTCCCTGCTGAAATTTTGTATTTTATAAATTGTGCCATCATCAACTCTATTCCTTTTTCCTACCTTGGAGAGGGCCAAGCAAGGCCAGCTGACCCATTTGACTTCAACATGTGTTGGAGAGGGGACTTAGACCTGGTCCTGACCTTCATCCTAACCACTATAAATCTGGTAATTTCTGAAGATCTGGTCTGTTGTCTGTTCATATGCACAAGGGAAAAAAAAACATTTACTCTCCTACAGAGGGTGTGTGAGAGCCAGTTTAGGAGTGAAGTCATGGCACTATGCTTCTGATTTCACAATCACACCTTTCTTTGAACCTCAAACTCAAACAATACTTTCCCTCACATCCTACCTATCCTATTCAACAGACATTTTCTGGATGCTTCTGAAGATGTTTTATATGGTGGAGGAGACTAGAGAAAGTGATTCTAGGTTAAGAGGCAATTTCCAAAATAGAGACTAGAAATCTTTTTGCCCAATGGCACCAAGCAGCATTATGGAAGTTGACAGTTTCACAGACATTACCTATGCACCCATCATCTCTTTTTTGCCTACTCTCACGTCTTTGCTTTCTCCCTGGCTATACATCACCTTGACTCCTCACTGTTTTATAACCTGTGCACATGAGTTCTTTAGCAGATCAAGCATGTAAGATTTGTAAACTGCCTCTGGATTCAAAGTGCCAGGACACCCAGCAGACTGTGAGTTGCCAGCTATCCACTGGCAGCCACGTGGCAGAGGCTATGTGATAGATTTTCAGCCAGAATCAAAATGATCAAGTAGAAACAATGGGCCTGAGGCTCCCAGCAGGTCTCTGGAACCACGACACGATTTTTCTTTATAGAAGCAACACACAGCGAGAGTTCAGAGATTGGGAGACATTTATTTCTTGTACCAAAAGGAAGCGGAGCTTTTCTTCTTCATGGCAGTTATCACAGTTGGTGGTCTCTCAGTCGCTACTAGTTGGTAGGCCAGACTGCAACAACCACAATAGCCACGAGCAACAATAAAATCACCATTATCATCCCTGAAAAAAAAGCAGAAAAGAACGCTTAATAATTCCTGCCAGAAGAGCATCACACACATTGTAGTATCTCCAACAGAGGGTATCAGTTGTAGTCATTTCATGTAACTGTTCCTGCTCAGACTGTTGTCTATGCTCCAACTACTGTGTGAGTGTTAATGTAGAGGTTAAAAGTTCTGGGTTGTTGTATAGCTCTGATTTATAGAATTCTAGAGATGATCCCCAGGGACACTAGAGTGTTCCCATCAGCACACCAAAAAAATGATGACAGGCGCTGGAGCTGTGGCACAAGTGGTAAGGTGTCTGCCTTGTTTGTGCTAGCCTAGGACAAATCACGGTTCAATCTCACGGCATTCCATATGGTCCCCCAAGCCAGGAGCAATTTCTGAGTGCATAGCCAGGAGTAACTCCTGAGCATCACAGGGTGTAGCCCCAAAACAAAACAAAAACAAACAAACAAAATGATGGCAGCCAAATGTCAAGGTTTTCTTGACAGTAAGATGTGGGTTCTGCTGGATGAAAGGAGAACTACTTAATAAAGGGGTGCGGTTACTAAAATCCTAGTTTCCGTTTTTGTGTACTGTTTTGTCCTGTTTTCTGTGGGAGTTGATAAAAAAACATAGTCAAGGGAAATGGCTTCAGGGTTTACAAAATGATATTAGTTCTAGAATTTTTCCTCTATTATCCACATGGCCTTGTTCAAAGAATAACGCCTGTAAATATATATTCATCTATAAATATAACCAAGAGGTATTTTTCTTCAAATAAAGTTTATTACTTGTGTTATATGCTATTGAATTTTGAACCATACCCAGTGGTTGCTAGGGTTTACTCCTGGCTCTGAGCTCAGGGATCTACTGGAGGGCTTGGTGGACCATTTGGGATGCTAGGGATCGAACCCAGGTAACCCACATACAAGGCAAGCATTCTACCTTCAGATTTTCTATCTTCAATTTCTATTATTATCTAGTTTTGGTTCCTAAAGGTTTTGTCTAGAGAACATGAAGGAGAATGTCAGTTCTTTCAGCCAGTCAGCTCTCTACATTCACTTCTTATGCCAATACAGCACAACTTCCTCAGGTCCATGCGCCTCTCTTGTAAATAACATGGTGAAGAGAACCCAGAAGAATCTAGACCCCTTTCTCAGTGAACTCACTGTTTCCTACACTCACTTGTCCAGTATGTAATGAGCACTCACAATTGCTAGGTACCAGAGGTCAACATGGGCATCTCATAACAGAGACAGAATGTGGCTTCTACAAAGCCCCAAGTAACACATAAGATTTTATGAGCTAAATAAGCTCTGGCCAGATGTGGCTGCTTAAATTTGAATTCATTAAAGTGAAACAAAATTAAAAAATTCCGTTTCTCATTTAACACTTACCATTATTTCAAGTACTCACTATCCACATGTGGTCAATGATAACCAGACACCAACAATAAAAAGAGTTGCTGGTAAGAGCCAAAGAGACAACATAGTGGGTGAGGTGCTTGCTGTACATGCAACCAACCCAGATTTCATCCCCAGCACCACTTACAGCCCAGTAACAACGTGCCAAGAATAATCTGAGTATAGAACAGAAGTAAGATCACTTTATTGTTGCTTATTTCTAAATTTTAAAATTTGAATTTTATTTATTTATTCACTGTATATATACATACATATATATATATATATATATATATATATATATATATATATATATATATACCACATGGGATGCTGGGATTCGAACCACCATCCTTCTGCATGCAAGGCAAATGCCCACCTCCATGCTATCTCTCTGGCCTCTTATTTACCATATTTTAGGTAACATAAGTACAGCAATTATAAACAATCATAAATAATTATGATTTTCATTTTGGTCTTGAGCTACATCCAGTATTTCTGTATTCATCCCTGACTTTATGTTCAGGAATCAACCCTGGCTGGCTTAGGAGTCCATATGGGAAGCTAGGGATCAAAGTTAGGCCACTCATGTATAAAGCAAATACCCTACTCATTATACTATTGCTCTGGTCCCAATAATGATTTTGAGTAACCAGTTATGGAATCTTCAACCCTACCAAATACCCAAGAGTTTTTCCACTGTCCCCTTATGTTACTTCTAGTCCACTTTTTTAAAAATAATTTTTATTGTGACCAAAGTGAATTACGAATCTTTCACAGTAATAAGGTACATAGTAACAATGAGTCAGGGCCATTCCTACCACCAGGGTTGTCCTCCCTCCCTCCCCCACCTGTTCCCAGCATGTATCCCATATCTCCCTTTTTTGGCCCCTGAACTGCTAGTGTAACTGTTCCCCTATATGTACAGGATGCCGTAGATTGGGTATTGATTCTATTGTTGTTGACTTTGGGTTTGGGGTCTGATCATTTTATTATTTCCACTCAATGTTCATATGGTTCTGGTACCTCCCATTCTCCCCCCCCCCAATTCATGAGGCAGAACAAGATGACTCAAGCTATGTGATTCTGTTGGGAAAAAAATCAAAACTGGGAGGATTCTGTCTGGAGGTTATAAATATCAATTTAAAAGAAGAAAGGGAAAAAGAAGAAAAACAAAACAAAACAAAAAAACAAAAAGCAACTACAAAAAAAGCACCCAGCTACTAAAAACAACAGCCATCATATAATAACCACAAGAATGAAAGAAAATAAAAAAAATAATAAAGAGAAGAAAAATGAAAAAGAAAAGAATAGAAAAGAGAAGACAAAGAAAAACCCCAAAATAATGAAGGAAGGAGGGCTGGTGTGGCAAGTTCCTCCACGCCCCCCCCCCCCCCCCCCCCCCCCCCCGAGGCACAGTTAGTATTGGGGAAATTAGAAAGGAAATTCTCTTGGCCTAAGAGATATGGAGTTTCTTCACCCTTGAAGCATACTGCCATGGGAACAACTACAGGCTCCATACTCGCTCATTTTCATATCCCAAGGTCCTTTTATGGTACAAGAAAACTTTCCGCTCAGTTGTGGATAATAAAATCAGGCCTCTGTAGTTGAAGGTATTTGCATAGGTCATAGAACAAAGATTAGGATAGAGTCTTTCTTTATGGTTCTAGAAGTTCTGTTCCATCACTATTATTGCAATAAGTCTTCTATAATAGTGGTCTTGATGTTTGCTCAGATCCTATCACAAAGCCTAGGATGGAGTCTTTTATTATGGTTCCAGAAGTTCTATTTGGTCATAGTTGTCAAAGTCAGACCTCTGGGAGTAGAGATCTGTTTTTTGTACAAATCTTAGGCCGAAGCATAGGCTAGGATCTTTCTTACTGGCTCCACAAAAAGTTCTGCCTAGTCATGGTTATCAAAATCAGTCTTCTGTAGTTAGCGATCTTGGTTTTTGCACAGAGCCAAGGACGACGTGTTCTAGTCCACTTCTTAACCTTCTCACTGCCCTACTATTTGATAATCTTGGGTTTGTAATCAAAGATCAAGAGCTTATCATTAAATACATCTTATCCCTTATTTTGCTTCTCTGTATACCAAAGATAAGATCAACTAGTATTTGACATTCTCTCTCTTTCTTCTCTCTCTCTCTCTCGGTTTTTGGGTCAGACCTGGAAGTGCTCAGAGGTTATTCCTGGCTCTGCACTCAGAAGTCAGTCCTGGCAGGCTTGGGGGACCATAAGGGATGTTGGGATTCAAACCGGGGTCCTTTCTATGTTGGCTGCATGCAAGGCAAAATGCCCTACCTCTGTGCTATGGCTCCGGTACCTGGCATTCTCTTTCTGACTTATTTCACTTCACATGATAAAAGTTGCAAGAGATGGAAAGATTTCACCTTTTCTTATAGATGCATAATATTTCATTGCATGTGTACACAAACATACATGCATATCAAAACTTCTTTTAGGCACCATACTTTGCAGTGCTTATGACTTACTTCTGGTTCTGTGCCCACATATCACTTCTGATGGGGTTCAGGGGACTATATGGGATGCTGGGAATTGAATATGGCTCATACAAGACAAATATACTTATTGATATACTATCTCTCTGGTTCCTTAAAGCTTCTTATCCATTCTTCTATTATTGGGCATTGAAGTTACTTTTATATCTAGATATTGTATGAAGCACAGTAAGGAACATAAATTTCCATCTATATTTTGAGTTAATATTTTTGTGTTTTTCGTCGGTAAGACACTCCATGACATTGAAACAAAAGGCATCTTCAAGGAGGAAACTACACTTTCCAAACAAGTGGAAGCAGAGATCAACAGATGGGAATACATCAAACTGAGAAGCTTCTGCACCTCAAAAGAAATAGTGCCCAGGATACAAGAGTCACCCAC
>PVKC010044286.1:0-11611 GCA_004027635.1 Crocidura indochinensis | reverse complement strand
CTTTCAGCAAAAACAATAGAATATTTATGTTTATGTTAGAAATAAAAATCTATTATAATAAAAAGGAAATTATGAGATAAAGGAGTAAGCTTAACAGGGATTTTAATCAGAGATTAAAAATAAAGAGTTATGAATTAATTTTCTAGAAGGCACTAACCACAATCTAAGCCTTGAAGCTTTTTGCTTGCCAGTAAAGTTTATCCTCACCAACCAGGAATGGTCCAGAAAATGGAAAATCTTTTATAGTAAACAAGCAGGCTGTAATTTATTAATATTATTTTATTTTAATTTCTTTCTTTTATTTAAAGCATACCTTCCCATTTCACCAGGGTCAGCTTTTCAATTATAATCCATGGATCAATTCTTAGAGTCTGTTGATACATATAAATATATATGTTTTTATGCCAATGACTGGCTAATACCCATCTGTAATAGATATAATTTCTATTTCATGCATAGATTCCCCACACAGTGCTCATTATCATATCACTTGATTTTTTTTAAAGAATGCTCTATACACAACTTAATCTATGAAGCCTTCCTTCAGTTAAGTTAACCCTCACCAACCATGAATGCTCTAAAAACAAAACAAAGGGGCCCGGGAGATTGCATGGAGGTAAGGTGTTTGCCTTTCATGAAAAAGGTCATCAGTTTGAATCCCGGTGCCCCATATGGTCCCCCGTGCCTGCCAGGAGCAATTTCTGAGCATGGAGCCAGGAGTAACCCCTGAGCACTGCTGGGTGTGACCCCAAAAACCAAAAAAAAAAAAAATAAAATAAAAAAATAAAATAAAATAAAAACAAAACAAAACAAAAAACCTTCACATCAGGCTTGCCAGCTTTACCTTTTCTTTTTTGTTCCTTCTTTTTTCTATTATTTTAAAGTGTTTTGTCCCATATCACCTGGGTAAGCTTCTCAAAAGTAACTCATGGATTGATCTGTTGGATCTGCCAATGTATGCACATGAGTATTTGTGTTCGCCATACCAATGTCAATCTGATATCTATAATAAATTTAACATCTATGCTGTATAGCGTTCTTCCTCCTATCATTGATAACTCCTCTTTCCCCCTGTGCTTACCACCTTACATAAATTTTCTAGCTCTTCATGTTATTTCCCCACATTCAACCTCTTTTATCCCAACTCCTTAATTACCCATGAAGCAGAACATTCTTCCCACCCCAGCCAGATGCCATCCACCCCCCAAAAGCAAAAAGATAGATTCTCAGCATGAAAAGAAACCGACACTCTGCTGCTATTTATTTACTCTCGTCGGCCTCTCTTCCTTCATCCCTTCACCTTGGATTTTGCTTGCTATCAGATTTGGTTGCTGAGATATCCCCCACTTGAGGACAGCTGCTCGAGGATAGTTGCTGATATGGGGATTTGTCAATGTTGGAAGCTTGACACAAATACTAGGAAAATTTAGTTAATACAAAGAAGGGACAATTATGACAATGATATTTATGAATAATAACTCTGGATAAGAGCTGGGTGCTGAAAGGAAATACCCATGATTCTCATCATACAGCAACATATTGCAAACCAGTGTTTAGAAAGAGAAAAATAGAAGAGGAAGTGAGGGAAAAGAGAGACAGATTGGTAGAGAAAGAGAGACAAAGGAGAGAGACTAGAAAGAGTGTCATAAAGGCAGAAAGGGAGGAGGGAAATGGGAATAAGGGAGAAAAACTGGTGACATTAATGGCAGAAAATGTATGCTGTTGAAGAAATGGGTGTTGGATATTGTCTAACTGAAACTCTAGCATAAATAATTTTGTAACTGTTTCTTATGGTGACTCAAAATAAAAAATAAATTAAAAAATAAAAATAAAGAAAAAACAGAGCAGAGGTCTGAGAGATAGCATGGAGGTAGGGCATTTGGCTTGCATGCAAAAGGATGATGGTTCAAATCTCAGCATCCCCTATGGTCCCCCAACCCTGCCAAGAGTAAAAATTTCTGAGCGTAGAGCCAGGAGAAACCCCAAAGCGCTGCTGGGTGTGACACAAAAACAAACAAACAAAAAATAAAAAATAAAAAAATAAAAAAAACATAGATCAAGGCAGTGAAAGTACAGTGGGAAAAACACTCACGTTTCATTTAGTCAACCTGGTTTGACCCTGAGTATTCCATATGGTCACCAAAGCCGAGTAATTCCTGAGCACAGAGCTAGAAGTAGACCTGAACAGCACTAGGCATAGCTCCAAAATAATATTTAGGATATATTTGTACATAATTGTGGCAAATAAGCTGAGAGTCGAGACTAAATATAACAGTTAGAGTCACAAATACAAAATCCTCTTTGTCTTATAAATGACCAACCATTTAATACAAGCCACTTATTAACATGTTTACAAACTCCTAACTACTTTGAATATATTAATACAAACAATTGATCTTATTTTTTCCTTTTTAAAAAAGATTAAATTGAGCAGTGCTCAGGGATCATTCTCAGTGGAACCTAAGGAACCATGCCATGCAAGAAATAATCTGGGTCAGTTGCATATAAGGCCAATGCTTTAAACCTGTAGTATAAATAGAAATGTAATGTGTTTTAAGATACATACAGAACTTTTATAGACATAAAATAAAGATTGAGGTATACACTTATTACTGTATATAAGGCTTATTTCCTTTGCTTTTTTCTTATTCTTTATACACAATCTATTTCTATTCTGCTAATTATATTTATTTGGTGAATATTAGAGTTAAGCCTATATATCATTATTATAAAATGTAGAATGTTTTGATACACATGTGTAATCACTTTATGTTTTCCTTTCACCTTTTATGAGTAAATTAGTGCAAGTATCTTTAATTTTGTCAATCCTGACCATCAGGTGATTCATATTAAACTGGCTATTAAAAGTGGTAGGGAAAACAGCAGAGAGCTAGAAGGTTGGATGGCTCAGTAAGATTCAGTAAGAACCCCTGGCCAAAATATACTTGTCTGGTAACTATCTGATTACTTGTGCAAAACTACAAGCTTGAGACCCCACAAAATAATCCTCACATAGATTTCATTCAATTAGCATTCAACTAGTACATTCGTTTTTATTACCGGTAGTGTAAGTGACTTATCAAATATTACCAAGATTTTAGAGTTTCTTTATAAAAATTATCTAAGAATTAATAATGATTTAATATGATGCAAATTAAAATGAAGAAGATTAGAACTGAAGTAGATTTATATATTAAGAAACTTACATAGTTAGAAAGATAGTACAGGATGTTAGGCAAACCCTAGTTCAAAAACTGAGAACCTGGAAGAATAAACAACAGGTAGGGTGTTTACCTTGTACACAGCTGACCTGGTTTCAATTTCAAGCATTCTATATAGTCCCAATCCATCACCAGATGTGATTTCTGAATGCTGAGCCTGGTATAACCTCTAAATAATGCCAGGCATGGCTATCAAACAACAACAACAAAAAACATAAAAAGAAAACTAAGCCCACCCAAACACTTTCAGGCATCACTACTGATGATGGAACTAGAAATCTTCCTTGAGAAACTGAGTGTGAAGCTCAAAAAATTTTTTTAATGTATGCCTTTTAGTTTTAGTATACAAAAATCATTTCCCAGTGATTGTGGAGGACCTATAATCACTAATATCATCTGAGATGACTGGTCTTTGGAATAACATTGTAGGGTCCATCATAAATTTCTTGGAGATCCATGCAATGTGGGGAAGGCCTGTATTTTAATAGACTTTTGTTTAGCATTTGATTCATCTCTCTATCCCAGAAAGGAAAGAAAACTAATTATTGGTTTTGGTCTCTATTTTATATCAGTATTTATAATATAGAATATCACATAATAAATAATGAATCACATCTTTCTGATGCTCTTAACATCACTGTTTATATGTAACCTATTACTTTCAAATCCATGTAGTCCATAACTAATCTCTATTCCCCTAAGTTAGAATTATTATTTGTCTTTTGTGGCCAATGTTGGTAGGTGAATAATGTGCATACTGTCTTCAGGTTTGAATTTATTGAGAATATGTGCTTTTTCTCTCACTTTACCAAAGGCAAGGAACATTCTATACCTATGTTCATAGTCCTTTAAACAGTTTATTACAGTATAAACTTAATATATTTAAATAAAATTTGAACTTCTTGAATTTTAATATTATCCTTCTCAAAATAAAACTAAGAATTTATATAGATTTTTGTGTTTTGATTTTTTTTAAAGGAAGGCAGACTGCCATGTGCAGCGCCTCATTTGGATGTGTCTGGAGTCTTGGAAGCTTGACTACCCTAGGTTCTCCTAATGTGGACCTTGAGAGCTTGTTTGGAGGTTCTAGCAGGGGAGCGCAGCTACTCGTATACCCTCGACAGAAGAACGGTCCGTTTCTCTTCGGGGAAGGTCGTTCTCTTCGACCGAGCGAGCAGCTTCGGGAGGGACGCACATGGAGCGGTGAGGGAAGAAGGGGACACCCGCCTAGCCAGCCATATCAGCCGAATCAACCCTGGCGATCAATGGGGTGACAGATGTCGCAGCCAGATCGCCCTCACATCCTGTGTTTTGATTTTTAAAAAAATATGTTAGTTGAAATTTAAAATAGAGGTGATGTTCTGTCTTATGATCTTTTGGATTTGCATGAGTTCTCAATAGATATGGAATAGTATATCTACTGGTAATATTGTCAGTTAATAATTCTTTTCTAGAGTCTATCTGCATGATAATTATGAAGTGGGTTTTTTTTTTCATAAAAGAAAGACGAGAGTACTTGAATATAAAAAGCTCTCAAAGCTCTCAAAAACTTTGTTTTCTGTTACCAATTTTTCTGCTACTGGACCTGATTTAACATCAACCACAAAAAGTATAATAGAACTTATAATAGATATAAGTATAAAACAAGCACCAAAAGGACAGAAAGAGAGATTATTAAAAAATTAACAAAATTAAGACTAATAAATGTTCACTTGCATTTTGTATTATGCTTATACTGCTTGCATTATTTAAAATTGTGATTGCTATTATTTACCTAAATGATACATGTATTTAAATAAATAAATCTTGTAGTACTTCAAAGATAAGAGGTGTGGTGATGGGAAAATGTAATAATAATTAATTATAGTGACAGAAGAGCTGCTACTGGGCTTAAGGCCTTTTATGCCACTGACTCTGGTTTGATATCTAACTGCCAACAGTGGTCCTTGAGCAGAGGCAAAAGTAAGGCCCGAATAGCACTCAGACTCTACTCCAGCCTCAGAAAAAACACACCAAAAAGAGAAAACAAATAGATCAGTTGTATGTGTTGGGTAGAAAATAGAGTTTTTGTAGATATCATAATGTATCATGTACTATATTAATATGGAATTTTTTAAAAATAAAACTTATATATGGTTATATACTTTATGTTATGATTTTAAAAAATAAAATAATTAAATTATTTGAATACGGAAAGAATAGCATTTTTACAGAAAGAGTAGAATAATATTGACACATTGATGAAACATTCATTGCTATAAATACTTGCTAAGAATTTTTGAGTTTAACTAATAATTTTAGCTATTCAAGAAGTTAAAATAAATTTTGACACTCCAAAGACCAATGTAATGCCCTGAAAGTTAATGGTATTTTGTTTCTTTTTTTGTTTTTTTTTTGGATACTCCTGCTGACGCTCAGGGGTTATTCCTGGCTATGTGCTCAGAAACCACTGCTGGCTTGAACCATATGTAACATCAGGGAATGGAACCGCTCCGTGCCACCATGTTGGCCCCCATAATGATATTTTTAAAAAAGCAATTAGTAAGAATTCAGGTAGACTGACTTTTTTGAAATAAAATTATCCAATTAAAATTAAAAAATGGAAATAGCCTATGATTTTATTTGCTATAATGACCCATATATCTTGTATACTACAAAGTTAGCTTACAAGTTTATTTTCTCATAAATAAGTCATTGCAATAAATATTACTTCATTAAAATTATGTAGCTGTTTAATATCAACAGACATATAAAACATTACTGTATATTTATAATTGTTATAAAATATGTTACTAACATAAGTATTGAATCTAGAGAATTATTAACAAAAATGCATAGGAAAACCTTTTAAAATATGCCTCAAGAAGCTCATATAATTTATTATATGTTATTTTTATTGACCAAATTTTGCTTATTAAATTATTACTAGGGTAAGGAACTTTATTAAGAGCAAAAACATACAGAAATAGAAATGTAATTTTTGACCCCCTAAATAGTAGTTTTACTAGGTAAATGTATTTATTTGACCAACAAAAAGTGATTTGCTCAACATGGGCATTTATCTCTGTTTTTTGAGTTATTAGAGAGCATACAATGAGTTTTTAGTGGATCTATTGAACAAAATAAAAATGTGAGTCCTAACATTATGGTTTTGACAGAGAAAAACCCTTCACTTCTTAACAATGAATATGCCAAGTTGAAAACAATATGCCTATTGATGGTGGTAATTGTAAAAATAAAAGGCTTTCATAAGTGCAATAGTATTTGTGTTTTGAAATTTATTAAAATAATCTGATAGTTTTTTTACCAAAGATTTAAACAAAAGACTTTGCTTTATTATGAAATAGATTAAAATGCAAGATACACCACTTTTAACAATATCTTTTTGAAGAATTTTTAATACAGATACTCCTCGCTTAACGACCAATTTCTGTTTGGTTGTTAAGCAAATTGGTCTTTTAAGTGAGGAAACTGCAAGTACTGTATACAGTAGTACAGTATATGCATAGTACTTGACAATACAGTATTCTGAATTAGTAAAATAACAAGAAAGATCAAACTGAAAACTTGTACTTGTTTTAATTTGCATAGGTTGTATAATTTACACAGAGTGCTGAAATGTATTAGAGAACATAAAGTTAGTAAAGTAGATACATGAAGACACCAAAAACCACAGTACTGTACTGTAGAGTATACAAGATGGAAAAAGGGTATTTAAAATAAAATAAAATAGCAGTGAAGAGATGGCTGTAAGAGCGAGCAGTCACTAAACAGATAGGTCGTTAAGCAAGGAGTATTTGTATATACAGATACTCTGCCCCTGGGGAAAATATCAGAAATGATATTATTTAGTGAACCTTACATATTCATTTAATTCTGTATTAAATAACTATAAATTGTATATATAATGCATGATCTATGTATCTATTTTCTATACCTTACTAAATAACATGACCTATATAGCTAATGTAGCTAAATTAATATCTAACATATGAAATTAACTATATATAGTATTTATTACCAGTCAGCATAAGTTTATATTATTTTATTATACTTATTTAGAAAATAAAATTTAATTTTTATAAGGGAAGGAACTTTACTAATTGTAAAATATCCAACAGAAACAGCATTTCTATAGAGAAAAACAATTAGTATCTTAAGCCAATTAATGATAGCAATATACTCATAATTACTGTTGACTTTTATGAAGAGTGTACTGGGTAAAATATATTATATTAGGCATTTATGTATATTGCAATTATCATAAGCTGAACATCATAGTATTATAATTATTAAACATTTTTATAAATGTTGCAAATTAACAATTTTTATTATTAAGATAAACTTGAAAATCGTATCACTAATAGAAAAGTAATATGCTTAGCTTTTAAGTAACTTTATTAAAGATTCTTACTGCTAGTATGAATGTTGTCTGGATGTTTAATACAGTACGGAGAGTTCTCAATAAATTAAAAATTGTGCTGCCACATGACTCAACAATTCCACTTTGAAGCATCAACAGCAAAAACTAAAAAAGATTATTAAAAAGATATGTTCTTACTATTATTCATTGCAGTAGTACAGTATCTATATAGTATTTTAGATAGTAAAAAATCTAAAACACAAAATAAACCTAAGTGTCCATTGATCGTTGTATGTATTAGGATGATTTGGCATTTAATTTGTTATTTATAAAATAATACTTTGCCACTGTGAGGAAGAATAAAATGATGCAATTTGGATCAATTTGCAATCTGGATGGAATAGAGATTACATATTGAGTGAAGGAAGTCATAAGAAGGATAGAAACAGGATGGTATCACTTATCTGAAGTAGATATAATTGGATGAGTAACTAGAATGTTGTTAAGGAGAATACCTAGATTACCCTTGTCCCCATAGTACAGGGACCAGAAAGAGAAGGAATTAAATTGATGGAGAGGAAAGGAAGATGAGAAACGAAAGTAATGTGTGAAAAAGTGTCAGGGATTTAAGGTATACCCATGGTATGGGCGAGTAGTATGCATTACTAAAGAACAGATTCAATACTGAAAACATGTGATCTAAACTATAATCATAGAACATGTGTTAGGTGGTAGGAGCTATGCAGAAAAAGTAGGGTGAGCAGAAGGGAGGATGATACAATGGAGTTAACACTGGTGGTGGAATTGGTACTGGAATATTGTATGCATAAGACCTATATCAATAACTATAAATTATAGCTCTCTAAGTTAAATAAAAATGAATAAATTGTTTTAAAAATAGCATTTTATTTTAAAGGGAAGGATGCTTATCAAATCATGATACCTAGAAGAAAGTAGCATATTAAAGTCCTTGTTATTAATTCTAATTGTTTTTGCTTTATTACTCTACATCAATAGACTTTATTTGTGAAAATATAAGTTGTTACAAAAATATAAATTCTAAAGTTTATCATTGTGCTTTGACTTTTGAGAAAAACCAAATTACAGGTGATGCTTAGAGAACTAAAATAGAGAATTTAAATCAAATCAATATATTTAGAAGTCTAAGTTTTTCTGGGGGCTGGAGCAACAGTACAGTAAGACACTTGCCTTAAATACAATTGATATATTTCTAGTCTCAGTACCCCATTTGATCCCCAAGCACAGTCAGGAATGATACATAAATGCACAGCCAAAATCAAGCCTTGAGAATTACTGGGCATGTGTCCCTTCTTCCTCCCCAAAAAAGGTTTGCATGCTGCTAACTACTGAGTACCACTTGAAATATTTCTATTGTAGAAAATTAGAAATAATTTGTAGTATTCTAATAATGTAGTATTAGTTTTTTCTTTTGTAATAAATAATTTGTTCTAACTTGAGGTTATTATGCATCCATTATCAATGGTAATCTCTACAAGAGTTATCTAATGTAAGGAAAATAAAATAGATTTGTTAGTCTTTTTTTTTTTTTTTGGGCTACACACACTGGTGCTAATGGTTACTCCTGGCTCTGTACTCAAGAACTAGAAATTAAAAGGTAGTAAAATGATATGAACAATACACCTTCAGTAATAGTGTTAAAAATCATCTTGCCTAAAAGGAAATAAATGAAGGAAGACTTAAAAGTAAAGGAAAGAAAATTCTCTGCCATAGAAGCAAGTTGGGGGTTAAGGTAGGGGATGAGGGATGATTCGAAGGCAACTTGAAAAATTGGATGATCAGAACACTGCTGAAGGAATGGTGTTTGCTTGTATGGCAGAAACTCCACTATCAACTCCACTCAGTCACCTGTGTCACTCTCAGTATGTGCAGAAGGTCTCAGTCATAGGTCTTACCCATGTCACCGACTTTCTTCTGTATGTGTCCTATGGACGCTTATTAACCTTTTCTGCCCCCCCACCCCCCAATAAAAACCCCTATCACAACTTCTTAACCTGTGTGTCATGGCAATTTAATTTAAAAAAAAATTACAAATCACTCCAGAATAGCATAGGGAATCAAACCTGGGTCAGCTGTAAATAAAGTAAGTACTCTTCCTTAGAATATAAAAAGAAAAAAGATTTTTTTATGTACTGTTGTGCTGTGTCACCTTCTTTATCTCCTCTGTCTCTCAAACCAAGGATGAAAGTCTCTAAAAGGACTCTGCCCATTTCCAGAGTATTTGATCCCTTTATTTTTATTCTTTTTTTTTTCTTTTTCTCTCTCCAGGTTATTACTTTTCTCTTTTTCAAACAAAACCACATAACTTGAACTAACTAATCCTGCCTCCCAATTAGGGGGGGAGGGATGGGGGGGTACCAAGACCAAATAGGTGTAAGTCCACTAAGTAGTAAGCTAGGCACAAAGGGGACCACTTACTTTAGAAGCCCCGGGGGGTAGGGAAGAGATATGGGAAATACGGCGGGAACGGAGGTGAAGGGAGGACAATTTGGTGATGGGAATTCCCCTGATTTTATGTTAATATGTACCTAAAATATGATTGTCAACAATATGTATGCCAATATGATTAAAATGAAAATTATATTTAAAAATTGTATATTTATATATATTATCACTATATAATTTATGTTATATATCATCCTTACCCTTAAGAGTTATAGATACTAACAATTATAATGTTGATAAAAAATTAAATAAAAATTCTAAATACAAAAAAAAAAAAACAATATTGCTCTGACTCCCATGGTATGTTAGTAAATTTCTAAATGTTCCTGTTCTATATAACACAGTGTATTTGTTATTTTATCAGCATATTAGAAAATCCCACTCATATATTTGGGCCAGCCCTCATTAATGCACAGGATATACTTCTGGCTGAGGGATCACTCATGGCAATTTTAGGGGAGCCATCAATGGTGCCAGATTCATATGAATCCTGTATCAGAAGCATATAATCAGAAGTAAGCACCTATACTAGGATTGTCTCACAGGACTCTAATTTCTTCTTGAAGTGCAACATTCCCAAAATATTAAGTATGCTTTGAGCAAGTAGCATGTCTTAAGCGATTACGTCTCTAAAACCCTTTGTAGGCTAGAAACAAATTTACTTCTAAGTAAGGTGCTTCTTTTGATATACTATTTTCTGAGCATATGCTTAATTATTAAAATCACCTATGAGAGAAATTTTAGATGATGAAAATAAAAAAACACAAAACTTCCGAACCTGTGTTCTTTTTCCTCAATAATTGGTTATCAAAGATTGTTTAAATATTATTACCTTGCAGAAGTAATAGTAGATTAGAATATATGTTGCAACTCAAATTTCTATATTTTAATATAAGTAATATGCAATGTAAAATTAAACTAATCATTGTATTAAATAAACTATGTACTTCTTTCACTAAAATAAATATAAAAAATTGGTGTTATAGTACAGTGGGCATGAAACATACTTTCACCAAGTAAAATTCAGACCCAAGAATTCCTTATGATTTCTCAAGTACTGCCTTGAAAATCCCTGAGCACAGAACCAGGACTTAATTCAAAGTATTGATGGGAATAACCTCTAAAAAAACTATATTGATGATAAAAAGTACATATATCTTATATTATTATTTTAAAAAAAATGTATTATTTGTAGACCTTAACTGAAACATTCAATTTATTTAGTTATTGTTTTATTTTAGGGACTGATAAGTCCTAGAATCTAAAAATTTATATGTCAAAACTCAGAGTCTCTATTTTTCCCTAATGTCTTTTATGCCATAAACATTATCAGAAATATCTTTAAAAAGTGTCAAAGGTAGAAACTCGACCACTTGAAAGGCACTTTCAATATGATACTTTAAAATATCTGAATATTAAATTAATCATCACTTTAAATAAGCATAATATTCCAGTATGGCAAACACACTACTATATTTTGTATCAATATTTACTTTGACCTTCTTCATGTAATTTGTTTTCCTAACTTAAAATTTTATATGTG
>PVKC010044285.1:0-11619 GCA_004027635.1 Crocidura indochinensis | reverse complement strand
CAACTGCCTTTTATGAATTATTTTTAAAATCTGGTACTATTCAGATAGTTTTTCCATCATGGAACCTCTTTGGAAAGAAAGTTCTTTTCAAGTTGATCCTAATTTCCTACTGGCCTCTAGAGAGTGTCAAAATGAGGGCAGGCTTTTTGCTGTGACCTGCCTGCAGTCTATTTATTTTACTAAGCTAACAAGCTTTGCAGATGTCATTTGTGTGCCTGCTGTACTGGGTATATGGGGAACAGACAGAGGGGAGGAGAGACCATGTGGGAGGGCTTTCTTCAGTAGCTTTTTTCTTTTTAGCTAATCTTTGTAATGTGAAATTCATCTTCTATGTTGTTTCTAAGACCCTTATAACATATGAAGGGCCCACGGCAGAAGTTAAGAGGTGTGACTGCCTTTTGCAGGAGATCGTAAATTACAACTAGATGCAAGAAAGTCCACACTGGGACTGGAGCAAAGTGGGAAGGGTGCTTGCCTTGCATAGGGTTACCCTAGTGCAGATCTCCAACACCCATAAGGTCTCCTAAACCTGGCTAGGAGTGATTCCAGGAGTGAGCACAGAGCCAAGAGTAAACCCTGAGCATCACTGCCTACCCCCAAGTAGGCAAACAAAAGAAAATGATTACTTTCAGCTGTAGGGGGTCTTTTGGATCTGTCAGTTTTGCGCTCTAAAGATATAGAGGCTGAAATTCTCGCAATTGTAGTACGAGGTGGTGAAATGAAAATTTGGCACTGTAAATTGAAGTCATCTTAGTACTTTTCTTAGCTTGGGAAAATGATATATTCCTGGGGGCTTCTGCATATAGCACCGGTATGTGTATGTATGCATACATACACAAGATATGCATCTTGGGCTTAAACATACATAGTATATATACCATACCTTTCATAATGCATAAGATGATGGCCATCTGATACATTTTTACTATTGTTAATAAAATTTTTTCTATTCATTACTACTTTATTAACAGAAGGACAAATGCCTAATTTCAACAGCATGGCACAGTTGCTGCTGCACATTATTTGGAACCTGCCTTTCTCTTTATAAATCAAATTGTTCCAAATAACCTTCTTGCATCAGACTAGATTTGCCAATTTAGCTACTTTATTTTCAAATATCTTCAGCTGCATGCATCAACACATTTCTTTCTTATTATACTTCTACTGCATGTATTATATGCTTTCTGAACAGATAAGATGCTTATATTAGTGACAATATACATATATGTTACTCATCTGAACAAAGGACTCATGTCATTTCTTATTTTTTTTAAATTTATCAAGAAAAATAAATAATGGCATATATGCTTACTCCTTGGATCACTTGGTCAGTGCTGTACAAATATGTGTCCAACTCATGCACATGTGGCCTGCGTCTCCTCACTCAAGATGAGTACTTTTCTTTTTTCTTGCTAGGGGTGTTCTTGGGCTCTCTCTGCTTTTAAAGAAAACCATATTTTCTCTTGAGCATATTATTCCCTTTTTCTTCCTCTCACCTCCCCTTCAGAATTTCCAAATAAAACCAGGTTTGACTTTAAAAAAAGAGCTAAAGAAATAACATAAATGGAGTTGGTATTATTCTTTTATTTCAATATTAATTATTTTATAGCTTTTAAAAACTACTTTACTTAAAGAGCATGTATCACATAGTTGATATAGTTGATCATAATCTATTTGTTTCCAGATAAGTGGAAGTGAAATTATTAAAAAAAGAAAAAGGGAAGAAATAAAAGGAAGTACAGGAACAAGCAAATTTTTGAAAATTATTGTGTCTCCAATGAGATCATGAAGTCATTATCAGAAGGTTTAGTAAGCTAGTTGACCATTATGTTGCATCATTTGTTTCTGAACATTAGAAGGCTTCAGATATACTTTAGTGTCTAAAGTTTTTATGGAGATAACAGATAAACAAAAATGTGATTGTCATGAATATAACCAGGACTTCCAAGCATGATTGCCTATCCTATGGCTATTGTGAGCATATTTTCAGCTATCAGGTTTTCTAGAATATGAGAAGGTGGGGTGCGGGGGAGGTTCCCACACTCACTCAAAAATGTCCTGGTGAAATTAGCCCAAATATGGGTATAACTCGCATTTTGGTCAAATTGGTGTTTCTGCAGAGAGCTGTAGAGGAGTAGTGAAGCAGGGCCATTGGTGAAGTGCTGATTGTGGGTGATGCAGCAAGCATGGCTTTGACAAGGTAAGGACTTGTCTGTCCTCACTTCCTAAGATTGGGCTTTCAGACCAATGTACTCAAGATTTTTCAGTTTGGTTTATATCTCTTTCAAGAACAGAATAAGTCTATGGAGCTGGCCTTGTGGCTACTGTTTATGGGTATAGCTTTGGCTTTATTTTAGAGTATTTAAGTATAAGTATTCTGCTAGGTGCCAAGATGCATACATTATTGTGTCCTCAGTGAAAGTGAAAGTTAGGAGAATGAGCATATTATATATTTTCACTCCTAGATATATCTTTTTTCTTTTGAAATAAGGAAGATAAAAGTAGTGCATTAAACTAATGAGGGTATTAGATTAATACAAATAATTTAAGATAGTAATTTTTTGATATTAGCTTCCAAAGGTATATTTTGCTACAAATCAATATATTTTTGGGTTGGTATCATTGCCATTAAGGAATGTCAAGTAAAGCAGTTTGCAGAATGTGGCTTTATATCCCGCCAAACACATTTTGTGAAATCACAGGCCTAGTACAGCTCTGTATCCGTTAAAAAATGTGCTTTAAGAGTATGTCTTGTTAATTTTAAAAATAAAGAAATAGTTCCCTTTAAAAAAAAAGAAATAGTTCCCTTGAGACAAAAGAGATGATTATATTCTGTCATCTTTATTTCAAAAAAAAAAAAACACAACAGCATGGTGTATCTAAATGAGAAAGATGCATCCTAAATGGAATTAGGAAGCTATCATTTGAGTGTAAGTTGATTAGGCAACTTGATCAGTTGATATCTTTGTGTAAGTTTCCTCTTGCAGTGTAAAGATGAAGAGATTCTCTCTTTGTATGTGGAATCCTTCCTCCCCACCTATTTGACATTCCAGCTACCTTAATACAAGATGAATATCCTAGGCATGCCCTAAGTTTTATTAGAATTTATTTCCTGTACATTCTCTACATTATTAATAAAATTGATTTTTATTTGCTAATCTAATACCATATTTTTGTATTGCTTTATTTATTTAATTTTCTTTGTTTTAGTTTTATGGTCACACCAAAATGTTCAAAGATCATTCCTGGCTGTGCACTCAGGAATTAATCCTGGTGGTGCTCAGGTAACAATAGGGGATGCCAGGGTTCAAACTCTTGTTTGGCTATGTGCAAGGCAAGCACCTCCCTACCTACTACACTCTGCCCTCCCCCCAGTACTATTTTGATGTGACCTAATCTTAAAAGTGCCAAGAATGGTACAAATTTCCCATTGCATTCCAACAGAAATAATATAATATTCCAAGCTAGTAGCAAGGTCACAGTGTTTTGTGAACTGTAAGTGCAGTAGCGCTTTAGGTAAGGACTGACACTTGCCTTGCATGTGGCTGACATGGTTTGATCCCTGGTAGTATGCGTGGTTCCCTGTGCATTGCCAGGAGTGACTTTGATCACAGAGCCAGGAGTAGTCCTGATCACTTCTGAATGTCACCCAACTCCTATCAATCCTCCACCCTGAAACAAATAAAGTGAGTGTTAAATGACTTAAAAATTAATTAGTTTGGCAGTAGATATGGTATTTGTTATGTAAAATGTAAATGCAATATGTAAAATGCATATTAAGTGTTTTCTTATGTAACGGGTAAATGCTAGGATACCTGGGAATGCAAAGTATTTGGAGTTATAGTATTCTGAGGCAAGCTTAGACAAAAGGAAGTGTAATCATTGAACATATATTACTGAACCATAAAATAGCTAGTTGAGTGAATGAGAAGACCATGTTGTTCAAATTTAAATAAAATTAAAATTTTTGCATTAGTAAGATAACAGTTCAGAGAAAATTATAGTTTAATTATAAATCAATTTCAGTGTCCTTTTTTTTTTACTTTTTCTTTCTGAAGAGCTGTTTGCTGTGAGACTTTAAATTTCTTACATCTTTAGAAACAGTTCTCTCATTTTAGTAAAGTAATGACATGTCACAGTTTCTGAGACACTCATTTATTTAGCAATCAGGAAGATATTGAAGTTAGAACCTGAATAATTCATGAAAGGTAGAAGAATCATATGTGTCCATTTTAAATTATTTTAAAATATATTTTTTTTTATAAAAAATGAGAGCATGGAGTTGGGAATATGGATGGAGAATGGATTAATGATGTCTTGAAGAGATAGTCATCATGTCAGAGTCTCTGTATTTCTTCTTCAAGTTCCGTGGTCTAGTTGACTATGTATTTTCTTCTGCAGGGAAACTAGGCAATTTTTTCTGTTTTTTCTTTTTTTAAATAAACAGTATTGCTCATTCTGGTTTTTCTCATTTTGTCCCTCTGAATCACCCTCTTCTCTCTGTATTCTTTCAATCTTTCCATTTCTCTCAATCATTATATCTTATGGGTCTAAAATGATGGGGCAGAAAAATATGTTATTATCCAAAATGATGCTTGTCAAACACCATAACAACAATCTATGTAGTAATTTCACTAGAAGATAGGAGGAGTTTGGGGGGAAAGGGCTAATCATTTGGCTGCTAAAATGCTCTAAAAGGAACACCAAGCTCTCTGTACACAGAATAAGTGCTTGGAGGCATTTACTGAAAAAGTTTGAGAATGAACTTTTACAATTTTTTTTGTCTCTCCGGATGTAGAACTTTTGTAATCCCTTGAGAACTTCCTCCCACCCCAATCTTATAATATGTATATTTGTTTAAAGATTAGGTTTACGTGAATGCATATAGGTCATAGATCAAACATATAGTACAAAGAAGAATAAATGTAACCTTTTGAAAGTTAAATCTCTAAATATGCAGGTTTTGTTGTTATTGTCACTTAAATGTGCCTGGCCCAATTTTCTTAATCCAGCTGTTAGTCATTTGTAAAAAGCTGTCAGTGTAATTGCAATTAAGTTGAGATGTGATGTGTGCAGCACCGCATGCACCTTCGCATTTCAGGATAGATTCCCAGTCATTTAGACTCCCGGGAATCACTCATAATAAACAGCTTTTATTGCCCAAAGCCTCTCTGTTCTGGCAGCTGCACGACAGCCCTTTTGATAGATGGACCCGGTAGTTTTTTTGTGTTGTGCTTATTCAGAGTTAGAAAAGACGAAAGCAGCGAAGGGAGGACTTTGGCGAAGGAGATCTAATGGGTGTACAGAAGCTGCAGATGAGAATTCAGAAGCAAGCCCAAGAGCTGAAATGTGATTCTCTGGTGCGCTGTGTAACGCTCCTCTGCACGGTAGAACTGTGCGAGTCACTCTCAGGAATCTTGCTCTGATCTCTGATCTCGGAATCTGCTCAAAAAGACCAGGCAGCCAGACCAGGCAGCCCTGGAGCTCAGCGAGCCGCTGGGGAAGTTTTGCTGGAGCTGATTTCTAAGGGGTTTTCCGGCGTTTAGGAAGATCCTGCATGCCTTGAGCTGTATGGAAGAGGGCTCGAGTTTCCCACCAGGGGTCCCCTTGGAAAAGCCGTCTGTGCAGAATCCAGGCTCTACTCTCTGTGTGCTCTTGACAAGGTTTTTCTCACCTTGGCTGATTTGCTGGTGTGATTTCCATGTACTGAGTCCTGTATAGGGATCCAGGATGGATTGCCTGTGCATTGTCACCACAAAGGTAGGATAGGAAGCAGGGCTAGTGTGCGCAGCGTTTTGGTTGTTGTTATTGCTGCTGCTGCTGTTATTTGTTTTGGTTTATTTTATTGTTGTTTTCTATTATTATTCTGGTCTTGTAATTGAACAGCTCTGGCAGGTATTGCCAGTTGATGAGATAAAATAATTAGTATTACTTACTTTGCTGGATATTTTGTTCTCAAGGAGGGTCGCAGGGTCCTGTCTTTATGTCATTGCAACTTCCTGAAGTGATATGTATTGTGTGCAAGTGAAAAGGGAATTCGGCAGTGTTTTTCTTTTTCTTTTCTTTTCTTTCTTTTTTTTTGTTAAGGGTAGATTTGCTTTTATGTCTATTTATAGCTCCATATTGAAATTTCTATAGTAGTAGTGTAGTTTACACATCATTTTAACATAACATATCAGGGCTTTCTTCCTGTGTGTGATAATTAGCTTTTCATTTAAAAAACGATGTCTTCTCTGCTCGAGGAAGCCAATCAACTTTGCTGTGACTTGACATATTGTTTCTGATTGGATAATTCTGATACTCTGCATTTTAGTGATTTTTTTTTTTAAAGGAAGATATCTTTAGGACATAATTTGAGGCAAACAAGCACCACACTTCATATTCATCTGAACCCACTTTTACTAGAAACAAGTGAAATGTTTGGATTGCTGAAAGTAGAAAGTAAACATGGGAATGGAATTCAGTGAATAGGACATGCTTTCACATAGATTAACAAAAAATAGCTTAGCATTTCTAATACATATTATTTTGTTCAATCACTATTTCTAAATGATGTTTTAAAATTTTTATGAATACTGGCTATTGAATAGGTATAACTTGTTAAAAATGGAAACATTTATTACCTTTTTATTTCACATGTTAGCATAACATGAGTTTATTAAACATTTTTTAGTATTGCATATTAACTGGATAACTAATAATGATAAAAAACCAGTACTTTTAGTGCAGAAAACTCATTGAAAGTAGATTTCTCTCCACGACCTTCCACCATTGGGGTTGGAGGTTGGTTGAATTTTCAAAGTCACAAACCACATTACCTTTATTATTATTTTAAGTTATTTTATTTTTACAGATAATATTGCAGAACATTACTGGGTATCTTCCAATATGGCACAGTATCACATGGCAGCTTCAGTTGTGTTAACTGAAGTCTAACTTCTAATTACATAGTTGACCAGGCCTCTAAATTAGATGAAAGCTTCTCTTATCTTTACAAATTGAGAATAATCCCATACAGTTTTTCCAATTGTGCCAATCCAAGTAAACTAAAATAAGTTAAAATCTAAGTTATGAATTATATTATTATGTAATCTAGAATGGAAAATAGTCCCTACAATCTGTTTTGCTTCAGAAACACTATTTGAGGTGCTACAATTGGTGTTACTTTTCTTGAGAGAATAAGATCATGCTTGACTTACATTTTGTTTTATAATTATTCATTCCCCAAACATAATAGTTTAAGATTTAATACACATAATTCTAACTTTAAAAGTTAACATTTATTATCTAAGCTCAAAACTGGAATCTTTTTATATAATATAAACTAAATAAAACTGAAATATAGATTGCTTTAATAAAATTCTATATTATTGCTTTATATTCCCTTATTAAAATATTAATGATCATATATACAAATTTAAAAATTTTGGGACTCAGTGTTTGAGAGATAAGTGCCATTATTACAACCTTTTTATTATTTTAGTGTATAGAATTCACGATGACAAGCATTTACATAAGATTTTATTAATTTATAAATTATTTTATAAGTATTTTAGAGTGATAGACATGTCGCTTTGATAAGACAAGCATGCTTTAAAAATTTACATCATGTGTTAAAATAGTAACTAATGCATCAGTGATTTAATACCTGCACATGAAAGACTTCCTAGAATACTTCAGGACAAATCTTTTCTATTGCAGCTACTGCCATTGCTAGTTTTGTCCCAATAAGCCAAAGCTTGATGATTGACTCTGCTTTCTGGATCTTTATGGAAGGAAACTTGCAAACAACTTGGAGATTTTGATTCTCTCTCTTTTGAACTTCATCTCTTTCTCCATGAGCAGTATATACATTTTGGAGCAGTAGGTACATTTTGGAGCTGCTCTGGTAGAGATGCCTTCTTCAAGTCTGCTTTATTTGAGATCTGAGTGGCTGACATTGCTCAATAGCATATCTCTGTGTCATGGTTGCACAACGTCTTTGACAAAGTTTTCTCATATAGGGACTAAGTAAATTCACTGATATTTTTCTTTTATTCATGATGTGGCATCAAAGGCACTTACTGTTCCCTTGGATCTTTTTGCGATATCTGAGTCTACTTTGTATTACCTCTTCCTTCAAGGCTCATACCCTAGAAATAAATTCTTCATATTTAACAATTCTCTATGTGTTTGTTTCATAATCTTAAACATAAATGTTAGAAGATTAATAAGATAAACCAAGTGCATAGAGTTTCTGCCATATGGCTTATCTAAATCATTTTAGATGTTCAAATAATTTATTTTCAGAAGATCAAATGAGGGGCCAGAGTGATAGCATGGCAAGTAGGATGCATGCAGCTGACCCAGGTTTGATCCCTGGCATCCCATATGTTTCCCTGAGCCAACCAGGAGTGATTTCTGGGCACAGAGCCTAGAGTTACTCCTGAGTGCCACTGAATGCCCCCAAATATTGAATCAACTCTTTTGATTGTTTCAATCCAGTTTTTCAATTTCTTATCATAAATCTCAATACTGAAAAGATACAAACAAATATTTAGTATTAAGAGCAGCCCAGATAGCTGCAAAATAGATATGTGTGTACATATGTATACACATAGATATGTGTGTATTATAGCTCCAGCTTCCTATTCCATTCCTGCTGCATGAAAAAGATACAGTAATTCCATGTAGTGTGATTTGTTTAGTAACTTACAATATATGTCATCTCAACTCTCTAAATAAGAGGTATCTGACTAATGATTGAACACAATTTAGTAATTAATGTAACATGTCTTATAGAGTAATATTTATCCTAATTATATTTTGAATACTTAAAAGAGATAATCCATTAAATTTGATAACTAATTGTAAAATATAATGTTAGACTATGTTACAGAGACATGATGTTCAGTAATTGGCTGATAAGAGAACAGAGTATTCTGATAAGATTTGATAAAAGGCAACCAGTAAATACATTTTTACTTGTATTGTGTGGTAGTACTCAAGCAGCATATGTGATAGCATATGGAATTTTTTTAAGAACTGAAAAACATGAAACTTAAAAAGTATTAAAAAAATCTCGCTTAATATAAGTTATTCTAGTCCTAAGGCTCTATTTCAATGTATAATCAGGAATAATCCTAAGATACATTATTGCCAAAGATAAAATTGCTCATTTGCATGAAGTATCTTAAAAGGTAGTACTAGATATATTATTTATTGGTATAATTTTGTATGTCTATTTAACAGACTTATAGGCAATTTTTAAAAAAATCTAAGAAAAACAATATATTATGCTAAGGTTATCATATAATTTTTAATGAAGGCAGAATGATACTATTAATAATAATGTTACCTAATTTTAATATGCATAACTAATTAACTAGGCAAAATACATAATAAAATTCAAAAAGCAGAATGAAAAGTGGATGGAGTAGCTTTAGAAAAGCTTTTATTAGGTCAGAGTTATAGCTCAGCATGCTGAAGCAAATGCTTGCATGCAGGAGACCTAGGTTTAATTCCTCACACTGCATGATTCTCTGAGCATTGGGTTGAGTGTAGCCCTAATCACTAAAGAGTGTGATCATCATAAGCCAAAAGAAAAAAAGAAACTAAAAAGTCTTAATGTTGTTTAAGCTACATCTGTTCTGTAAATAAGATAATATCTTTTGTTTTCATCAGTATAACATTAAAAAAAATAAAAGTCAATAAGTATAAAGAGAAATAAAATTAGTACCTGGGCTTTTAAATTATATTTAAGAAGGTCAAGTTATTATATATGACAACTATAGAAAAACATGGGGTGTTATATTCTTAGAAATATCAGAGACATACTAAAATACATATTTTATAAAATAAATGCAGGTTTGTGGGAGATGGTAAAATTTTTGTTTTGTTGATTTTTTTCAATTTTATTCATTTAAATTTTAAAATTTTCATTTTTGAACAAAGTGGACTACAAATCATTTACAGTAAAATTTTAGGTACAGTATATAGTGACATTGAGTCAGAGGCATTCCCAAAACCAATGTTGTCTTCCTTCTATCCCTGTTCTCAGCATGCATCCCATATCCTCCTCCTTTGCCCCCTGGGCTGCAAGTAAAAGTGGTTGCCTCTGTGTCTAGCTTGTTGTAGATTGGGCATTGGTCCTGTTGTCATTGGCTTTGGATTTGGTTCCTAAGTCTGATCATTTTTTATTTCTACTCATTGTTCATACGACTATTTTATGGTATCCTCCATTATTTCCCCCTCAGTTTGTGAGGCAGACCAAGGTGGTTCAAGTTATGTGGTTTGAAGAAAAGAAGAAAATAAAAAGATAAAAGGGGGTGGCAAAAATCAAATAAGCAAAAAACAAGAGGAGTCCCTCTAGAAGCTATAAATATCACTTCAAGAAAAAAAGGGGGGGAAAGGAAGAAAAACATAACAACAATACAAAAAAAAATCAAACAAAAAACCTGAAAAACACCATGCAGTAAAAACAACAATGAAACAATAATCCCAGTCATGTAGAATTTCATTGTGTATAAATACCATATCTTCATGACTCAATCATCTGTTGTTGAGCATCAAGGTTGGGTCTAAATATTGACTATTGTGCTGAGTGCTGCAATAAATAGTGGAGTGCATACATATTTTGGTATGAATAGTCTTCCATCTTGGGGATATATATTCAGGAATGCGATTGCTGGGTCATATCACAGCTCAATTCTGAGTTTTCTAAGCACCCTCCATACCGTTTTCCTTAAGGGTTGGACCAGGCAATATTTTCACCAGAGCAGATGAGAGTTCCATTCTTACCACAACTGCACCAACAGAGATTGGTCCTGTTATTATTTATTTATTTATTGCTTTTGGGTTACACCCGGCAGTGCTCAGGGGTTACTCCTGGCTCAGGGGTTACTCCTGCTCAGAAATTGCTTCTGGCAATTTCCTGGCTCAGGGGACCATATAGGATGTTGGGATTCGAACCACCGACCTTCTGCATGCAAGGGAAACACTTTACCTTCATGCTATCTCTCCAGACCCGGTCCCATAATTTTTGATGTGGATGTGTATCATCCTCACTGTTGTAAAGTTAAACCTCATTGTTGTCTTGATTTGGATTTCCCTAATGAGTGATGGTGAACATGTTTTCATGTGTCTTGTGACTCTCTGTTGGTCTTCCTTGGAAAAGTGTCTATTCATTTCCATTCCCCATTTATCTATGACTTTATTAGGTTTTGTGGAGTTCATCTTTCTGAGTGCTTTGTGTATCTTAGATATCAGCCCTTTATCTAATGTGTCAAGTGTGAATATATTTTCCCATTCTATTACCTGTCTTCAGGTTTTGGACAGTGTTTCTCTTGCTATACAGAAACTTAAATTTGATGAAATCCCATTTATTCAGATTTGATGCTATTACTCTTCCCATTGGCATTACATCCTCAAATACTTTTTTAGGTATATGTCTTGGAGCATTATTACTACTTTTTCCTCAATGAATTTCATAGATTTGGGTCTGATTTCAAGATCTTTAATCCATATTGAGTTGATTTTTTGTGTGGGGTGTGAGGTATAGATCAATCTTTAGTTTCTTACAAGTTGTTCCAACACCAGTTGTTGAAGAGACTGCCTTTGTTCCATTTTAGGTTATTGGAT
>PVKC010044284.1:0-11618 GCA_004027635.1 Crocidura indochinensis | reverse complement strand
GGAAGGGAGAAAGGAAATGGTTTCCTTTATAAATCACTATGGATTTTTATTTTGATTGCATTTAATTTGTATATCATTGATGACAATATTTTTAAAAATAATGTCCCTGAAATGCATAAAAATCAACAAATATGGATACACTTGTTTAAAAGATGGTTTTCTTTGTTCTATTACAAAACTTCTGAAAATATCAAGTCTAGAAATCTTTATTTTTAAACACTTATAAAATTACAAGGATAATACTATGAAAATTAATATTTAACATTTCATGTTATAATAGTTAAATTCTCACTGGAAATTAGATATATTTCTCCATCTATTCATGACTATTTCTATTTTACTCATTGCAATATAAAGTTACCCTCCTCTTATTGTCTCTCAGTATACAATTTTTAATTCACATGTGGGGGCCAGAAAGATAGTGCAACAGGTTGAACTGTTGCCTTGCATGAAGCAACCCAGGTTTCATCCCTGTCATCACATATGGTCCCTCCATTCTCCACCAGGAGTGTTTCCTGAGCACAAAGCCAGATTAAGCCATGAGCACTGAGCATGGCATCAAAACAAAAGAAAACAAAATTAAAAATTCATAACAAAATAAATGAATGGGAAAAGTTGATATTATGCATCATATCTATTTTAATTAATTTTGACTAGTTATCATAACAAAATACATAAAAATCTTAGTTTGTTTATTAATTTCGTCATGACATTATTAAGTAATTATTATATTTACCTTCTTTTTTATATTATCTCATAATTTATCATTTCTATTCCATTAACAACCCTTTGCATACAAATGCACATCATATATTTCACAAAAATAATGTACATGAGTCTAATATTTCACTATTAAGAATGAGATTAATTTTTATTTCAAGTAATATAAATTATTATGAAATAAAAAATCCATTCTAAGTGAAATTGTATCTAAGTTTACATTTTATAGGTTTACCTTGATTAAAAGATGAATTTGCCAAATGTATTTTGCAGCATCTGAGATTATCTTTTCCATTTTAATAAATTAATCTAAGTTATTTTAATAAATTTGTCAACATTGCTGCACTTAAACATTCATGGTACTTCACAATTATTCTGCTTTCTTCGTTTGGAACACTGCTAAAGTCTTTATGTTATTTTATTTAGACTTTTCTCTATCTGACTATTGCTTTTTATATTTAATATTTTAATATCTATATATTTTATATTCAGTATATTGTTTATAAAACAAAAATTCCTAAAATGTAACAGTCTCTTCTTGTTTTCTCTCTATTGATCAGAGAAATAAAACAGCTATTATCATTTTTCAAATATTCAAGAGCTAAATGTGTTTGTCAATACTTTTATTATCTTTGAGTTTAAGTATTTTATTGCTTCATTTTATTTCCTCTTTGTTCCACAAATTATAAATGTATTAATTTCTTTAATTTGGAGGAGTTTTCAGATATCCTTTAATTACTGATAATTTTTTTCTTTTAGAGAAGGTTTTCTACGTGACTACAACCCTTTGTTACTGAGACATAATTTAATTGAAGATGTACATGCCTATCTGTGATAAATGTTCCCTTGTTTGAAAAAATATAGTAGTTCTTTACTTGTTAGGTGTAGTTTTCTATTAATGTGCATTAAGAAAGTTAGTCCTTCAAGACTTTTATATTCTCACTGATAGTACTTATTTTCTCATAGAAATTTTGTTAAAATTCTACCTATAATTTTTGGATTTTCCTAATTATCTTTTCCTTTGATCAAATTTTCTTTGTGTATTTTCAAAGTCTGTAATTAAGTGTACTGATATCAACTATATTTTGCCTTTGTGATCAATGATACTTTTTATCATTAATGAATGTTTTCCCTCACACTGTTTTAGTAAAATTCCCAATTTTGGGTTTTGTATATCCTGGGCTTGGTAACATTTATACAACTGTGTTTTAAATTTAAATATTTTCTTAGGGCCAGAGCAATATACAGAAAACAGGGTGCTTGCCTTAAACATCCTTTTCTCTGCAGTCTCATTATATCAATTTTGATTTTTTTTCTTTTGTTCTTGGGCCACACTAGGCAGTGCTCATGTGTGATTATTCTTGACTCTGCACACAGAAATTACTCTGCCAGGCTCTGGAGACCATATGAGGTTGTTGGAGATAGAAACTATGTCAGTCACATACAAGAAAAATGCCCTCTCTGTTGTGCTATCACTCTAGCCCATCAAACACTTTTAATTGTGTAATTTGTTGGGAAAAAATCTTTCCTTATCTGTAAAGTAAGATTAATAGTATCTACATCATGTTACTAGAACAATGCAATAATCTAAAATCCTTTCAGTAGGGATTAGAGAAATAGTATAGCTGCTGAGGTGCTTGCCTTGACATGAAGCTGACCCAGTTATAGTCCTAGAATCCCAGAGTCTTCCAAGTTCAATAAGGAGTAAGGAGTGATCCCTGAGCTCAGAACCAGGCGTAAACTCTGAAAATAGACAGGTGTAATCCCCAAACCAAAAAAAAAAAATCATAAACTCCTTAAAGTCATGTCTGTTATGTGTTCAATGCTCCATAAAATCATAGTACCATTTTTGTTGTTTCTATTAAATTTTTAATTTATCAAGTGAAAATGTATAATTCATTGCAATTGTACTTATTGACATAATAATATTGAGTAGCTTGTGATATCTAGAATCATTTTCTTTTGTGTACATAGACTGTTCGGATAATTGGCCTAGTATTTCTTGAGCCCTTCAGTCATGTTTCATAATGTAAATATGAAATCTTATAATAAAGTTTGTATTCATAGTGTCTTAGAAGAACCTGTTCTTTTTCAAATCTGCCCTTATCATTATATTACAAAAATTTTGACTTATTAGTTTTTTGCTTACTACTTCCATTTTAATTTTACTCTTAAATTCAAATAGAATTAATGGTCATTTGTTAAAAATATGTTAAGAATTTTTTTTGTTTTTGGGCCACACCCAGTGATGCTCAGGGGTAACTCCTGGCTATGAGCTCAGAAATTGCTCCTGCTTTGGGGGACCATACGGAACACTGGGGGACTGAACTGCGATCAGTCCTAGGTTAGCGCATAGCAAGGCAAATGCCCTACCTCTTGCACCACCGCTCCGGACCTATATGTTAAGAATTTTAAATACAAGTAAAGTTTATTGTTTATTCAGAAGCCAAATTGCATTCTATACCTGAAAAATGTTTTATTTTTTCTGAAAATCTGAAGTATTTTTATTAATAGCAAATGAAGTCATTTTCTGTATTGTTATAACCAAAAATACAGTTGTTGACATTCATATATTTAGAAACATTCACATGAAAGCTAATATCTCTATAGTAGAATTAGTCAAGAAGACATTAGTAATATTGTACTGTATAAATGGCATGCATAAAATAGGATTTAAAGATGAAAATAAGTAAATTTAAATTGTAGTTAAGTAATAGCCATAAAAATATTATTTAGTATTAATTAGAGTAAGTTTGGATAGCAAAAAGCTAGAAAACTCCAAATATGTGTTACTCTTAAATGAGTCTCCACCATAATAATTAATGTCACAACCTACAATATATCTTTCATTTGTACCAAACAGGTAAACAAGAAAAAATTTCAATGGGGGAAGAAAACCAAACCTTTGTGACTGAGTTCATCTTCCGTGGTCTTTCACAGAACTTGCAGACACAGATCCTACTATTCATTCTTTTTCTCATCATTTATCTGTTGACTGTGCTTGGAAATCTGCTCATCATCATTCTCATCTTCATGGATTCTAGACTCCATACTCCCATGTACTATTTTCTTAGAAATCTCTCTTTCGCAGACCTCTGTTTCTCTACTAGTATTGTCCCTCAAGTATTGGTCCACTTCCTAGTAAAAAAGAAAAGTATTTCTTTTTCTGGATGTATGACACAAATTATTGTCTTCCTTCTGGTTGGATGCACAGAGTGTGCTCTGTTGGCTGTGATGTCTTATGATCGGTATGTTGCTGTCTGTAAGCCCCTGCACTACTCCACCATCATGACTCAACAAGTGTGTCTCCAGTTGGCCATCGGGTCCTGGATCAGTGGAGCACTTGTATCTCTGGTGGATACCACCTTTACTTTCCAACTTCCCTATCAAGGAAAGAATATCATCAATCACTACTTTTGTGAACCTCCTGCTCTTCTAAAGCTGGCTTCAGCAAATACCTACAGCACAGAAATGGCCATTTTTGCCATGGGTGTGGTCATCTTATTAGCTCCTGTATCCCTGATTCTTGTATCCTACTGGAACATAATCTCCACTGTGCTTCGAATGCAGTCTGGAGAGGGGAGGCTCAAGGCTTTTTCGACCTGTGGCTCCCATCTTATTGTTGTTGTCCTCTTTTATGGATCAGGAATATTCACCTATATGAGGCCAAACTCCAAAACCATCAAAGAAAGAGATAAAATGATTTCTGTGTTTTATACAGTGGTGACTCCAATGTTGAACCCCATCATTTATAGCCTTAGAAACAAGGATGTCAAAGGGGCTTTTAAAAAACTATTAGGGAAAATGTTTTTATCACAGAGTCACTGAGTTATGACTTTTATATTGCCCCAGTGAAAACATTATTTTTATGGTAAAATATATCTTAAAAGAAGAAAGTTATGAGTTAGGGTTTTTTTTTAGAAAGAAGGATGAAGATGAAGAATATGTTCTTAAACTTAATGTTCCACCCTAAATTAGGACACCACAAGGAAGTAAAGAATAAAATGCAAATCATTCCTTAACTTTCAAAAGGAGAAAAAGAATTTTGAAGGAATTCATGGTTAATTTTGTTACCATAGATGTTGTTTTAAGCATGATCACAATTTAATGTAAGAGGTTTAACTGGACTATACTAATGCTCAGTGAATTGTTAATATGACACATACCAAATCATTTCAAGTTTTGATGTTATACAGATCTATGAAGAGTCTCTGACTAAAGCAATAAATGTATCTGGAAGTCTTTAATATTGATATAGTTTGTGTCCCTGCTTCTAATAAGATGATAGAAGCAATAATTCCTAGTTCATCCTTAAAGCCTCAGAAAAATTATTTTCATATCATCACCCTAAATTTCATAAGGCATAGAGTATCAATAAAATATCTACCAAATAAAATATTTGGCATAAAAATATCTACTAAATATAAATTATTATTTCAGGTCTAAATCCATCCCAAATTATTAATAATTTTAATAATAGTGTATTATTATATAATTATAGTGTTATATAACATATAATTATATGCAATATATTATATAGTATGCAATTATATAATGAATAAAATTACTATAATAATATAGTGCTCATAAAACTCACATTCAAGCATTTCTGAGCTCTTACTTCATCTTATTTAATCCAACTCTGAGTGCATCTAATATACTAAGAGAAAAGTCTGTATTATTATGTTATATTAATATTTAATACATGTTATATATTAATACATATTGAATTTGTTACTTAGCCTCTTAAAATTACGGGAACTTCAGTATAATAAAGTTTAATAGGGGCCATGACAATCAGAGAAAATTACCCACTCAAAAAATGTACTCGTTGAGACAGTATAGATAGAAAAAAAGTTATTTGAAGTTGATATGGCTGACAGTGATGTTCTAAATGATGCCTATTTCATAAGGTGAAGGAAATCAATATAATATATAAGAATTGGACTGAAGAGATAGTGTATTGAGTAGGTTCTTGCCTTGCATGAGATTGACCTGGCTTTGATGCACAGAATCCTGTGTATGGTCCCTGAGTAATTCCTGATTACAGAGTTAGGAATAACCCATGAGCATCATCTGGTATGGCCCAAATATGAATGAAGGGAGGGAGGGAAGGAGAGAAGGAAGGAAGGATGGAAGGAAGGAAGCAAGGAAGCAAGGAAGGAAGGAAGGAAGGAAGGAAGGATGGAAGGACAAAGGAAGAAAAGAGATGGAGAAGGTGTGGGGAAAAAGAAAAAAGGGAGGTAGAAAAGGAGGAAAGAAAAGAAAATAGAAACAAAGTATGGACATTGATTTGAAAATGCCTCCCTATTAGAAAGAAAAAGATTTCCAGGAAAGTGTGGTTGTGGGCATTTTATTTATTTTTATAATAAATAACCATTTATAAATCAACCGTTTTCTTTACTTGGAGAAATTAAAAATTAGTTCACTACTACTTCACCATCACACTGTTCTGATTAACTAGTAGGTCTTCATTAGCTTAAGTTTTTTTTCTATTTTGTTTTGTTTTGTTTTTTGTTTGGGGCCCCAACAGTGCTCAGGAGTTACCCTGATTTTGTGCTCAGAAATCACTCCTGGCTAGGGGGACTATATGGGCTGCTGGGGACCGAACCTGTGTTGGTTCTGGGACAGCTGTGTGCAAGGTAAACTTCCTACTGTTGGGCTATCGCTCCAGCACCATTAGCTTAAGTTTTACATCAAGTTAATTTTTTGCATTTTCAGAATCTCTTGAACCTCATTCTTCAATGATCTTAGACTTCAGTCCCAAAATTAGATCTTACAAATTGCTATTATTAATAATTGTACCCAACCGTGTAAATTTTTAGTCCACAAAATCTTAAGTAGAGTGAAATAGAGTATGTGTTGTTTAAGGCATTAAATGTAGAGATTAATTGGTGTGCAGCAATACATAGCTGACAAACTGATATTTTCCATGCTTCCATTTACTCCACCAAAATAGATTATACCAGTGGGACTTTTTTACATTACCAATAAAAAAAAACTGCCTACATTCTATGCTGTGTTAAAAGTTGATGGGCAAGGGGCCAAAGTGATAGTACAGCAGGTAGGGAGCTTTCCTCAGAAGTACCTAACCCAGGTTTGATCTCTGGCACCTCACAAGGTACATGAGCACAGCCAGGAGTTATTAGTTTGAAGAGCTAAAAGTAAGGCCTTTGCTGGGTGTACCCTCACTTCTTTGTTCTCAAAATAAAAGTATGGATGAGGAGCCAAACGTACTTAGGATTATTAATTGATTGAATAATCAAATGAGTCTTCCTACCCGAATCACTATATATGCTGATCTATGTATTCTTTTTTAACAAAAATTTTAATACCTTTAAGTACCATGATTACAAACATTTTTGTAGTTGGGTTTTAGTTATAAAAAAGAATACCCTCCTGCACCAGTGCAACATTCCCACCACTAATGCTCCCTAATTCCCTCCTCCCCCACCCCCACTTGTATTTGAGAGAGGCATTCTATTTCTCTCACTTATTGCCATTGTCATGATAGTTGTCACTGTAGTTATTTCTATAACTGGACTTACCATTCTTTGTGGTAAGCTTCAAATTATGATCAGTTCCTTTCAGCTCTCATCTCGATTGTCTCTGGATATTACTACAATAATATCTTTTAATTTTTTAAAAACCCATAGATGGGTGAGACTATTCTGTGTCTCTCTCCCTATGACTTATTTCACTCAGAATAATAATTTCCATGTCCATCCATATACAGGAAAATTTAATGACTTAATTTTTCTAATGATTGCACAGTATTCCATTGTGCAAAAGTACCACATTTTCTTTAGCCACTCAGCTTTTGTTGGGTATCTGGGTTGTTTTCAGATTCTGGTCATTGTAAATAGCGCTGCAATGGATATAGGTGTGCAGAAGGCATTTTTGTATTGTGTTTTTTGTGTTCTTAGGGTATATCCCTAGGAATGGGATAGCTGGATCATATGGGAGCTCAATTACCAGTTTTTTTGAGTAATCTCCATATAGTTTTCCATAATGGCTGAACTAGATGACATTCCCACCAGCAGTGTATAAAAGGTCCTTTCTCCCCACATATCTGCCAACACTGGTTTTTCTTTGTTCTTTGTGATGTGTGTCAATCTATGGCATGATGATGATTAGTGATATGGAACATTTTTTTCATGTATCTTTTGGCCATTTGTATTTCCTCTTTGAGGAATTGTCTGTTCATTTCTTCTCCACATTTTTGATGGTATTAGATGCTTTTTTCTTATTAAGATCTGTCAGTACATTGTTTATCTTAGATATTAGCCCCTTATCTGGTGGGTATTGGGTGAATAGTTTCTCCCATTCTGTGAGTACCCTTTGCATCTTAGTCATTATTTACTTTGAGGTAAAGAATCTCTTCAAAGTTATATTCCATCTATTTATCTCTGCTTCCACTTGTTTGAATAGTACAACTTCCTCTTTTAAGATGCTTATAGTCTCAATGTCATGAAGTATTTTACATATGTGTTCTTCTATATACCTTATGGTTCTAGGTATGATATCAAGGTTTTTAATCTATTTAGATTTGACCTTTTTGCATGGTGTTAGATGGAGGTCCAAGTTCACTTTTTTGTATGTGGCTGACCAGTTGTCTTAACACCACTTGTTGAAGAGGCTGTCCTTGCTCCATTTTGCATTTCTTGTCCCTTTATCAAAGATTAATTAATTGTATGTCTGAGAACATTCTCTGAATAGTCAAGTCTATTCCATTTATCTGAGAGTCTGTCTTTATTCTATTACCATGCTGTTTTAATGACTATTGCTTTGAAGTACAATTTAAAGTTGTGGAAGGTGATACCGCCTATCTTCTTTTTTCTAAGGGTTGCTTTAGCTATTTGTGGGTGTTTATTGTTCCATATGAATTATCTATGTATTTTAACAATTACAGGGAGAGCACCATAACTGATCACTATTTAAAAATGCTCTTAAAGGGACTGGAGAGAGATAGCACAGTGTTAGGACATTTGCCTTGCATGCAGCTGATTCAGGACAGATGGTTTGAATCTTGGTATCCCATATGGTCCCTCATGTCTGCCATGTGAGTTTATGAGCACAGAGCAAGGAATAACCCCTGAGCACTGCCAGGTGTCACCCCCCCCCAAAATTGCTCTTACAAAGAACAGTATACAGGAGTACTTCCTTTTCTAAAAGTTCTACCTCTCAGCCTCAGCTAGATATGTAACTCAGATTTAAGTAAGTAATAAAATGAATCTATGTGGGACAACTGCACACATGGATGACTAAAGTTAAATTCTGAAATTTAACTAAGTATAAAAGATAGATTGAGAACATTTTTAGTAACTATACTTTTTGTGTGTGTGGATATAAATTAGATAATTAATAGTGTAAATATTTCTATGGTAATCCAATTAGCATGAAATTAATAATTAAATGATAATTAAATTAGCATGGAAGAGATAAATCTCAGAAATACATGGTATGTTAAGAGTGTAGGGGAATTAAGAAATTTTAAGGAAGATATGAGTATAAAAACTTTAAATGGAAAACATAAAAAGTATAAAAATATGTTTTATCCTAAATATGGCATAGTTTTATCCTAAAAATAGCATATAGACTTTGTGTTAAAAATATTATATAAAAACTGGTAGTCGGGGCCGGGCAGTGGCGCTGCAGGTAAGGTGCCTGCGCTAACTGAGGTCAGACTGCGGTTCGATCCCCTGGTTCCCCATATGGTCCCCCGTGCCTGCCAGGACCGACTTCTGAGCGAATAGCCAGGAGTAACCCCTGAGTGTCACCGGGTGTGGCCCAAAAACAACAACAAAAAAAAAAACTGGTAGTCACCATGTTTATACCAGGCCATCTCTATAGAATCACTTTATTCTCAGAGACAAATATGAATAAAGTCTGTGAAATGTAAGCCAAACTTGAAAAATCATGAGTACACTAACCACACAGTTGAACTCAGTCAATCTTGGAAGGAGAGAACAGAGCAAGTCCCTACCCTGCCAAAGCCATGCTGCACCCATCACCCACAATTGCCACTTTGACAATGACCCTGTTTCACCACTCCTCTATAGTTCTCTGCAGAAAGACCAATATAACAAAAACTCACTGTATACTAGTATTTGAATTGACATCACCAGGATATTTTTGGACTGAGTGTGGGAACCCTCCCCTACACACCAGCTTTCATATTTTTCCAGAAAACTTGGTAACCAAATTCATGTCCCACATAAGCTAAAGTAGATTGGGAGTCCTGAATTCTTTGTGACATCACTGCATGACAACACCAATTTAGTTTAATCCTGTCATCCCTGGAGTAACACACTAATTAAGATATTAATGTCTTTCTGAAGTCACATAATATTCAGAAACAAATAAAGTAAAAAAATTGTCAACTAGCAACAATACTTACTAAACTTTCTGACAATCATTGATGACATCATTAGAGTTACAGTAATTTTCACAAATTTACTTGTCAATGTGTTTATCTTAATTATTTTTATACTTTTAAATATACCTTTTTATTATGTTTAGTTATCTGTGTTTCTTTATTCAAAGAGTTCTGTTAAAACTTAGTACACTTAACTAGTATTTATTATTTTATAGGCATTGTACATGTTACTCACTGCCTAACAGCCTGTGTAAAAAGAGACAAATATGAATAAAGTCTGTGAAATGTATTATCAGTATAATATCACAAGGGTATTCTAAAACTATGAAATGCCTATGGTATGACGTGTATGTTTTAAAACATGGGTATGAGTTTAGTCTATTTTCCTCATAAAATCAAATGATTACTTCCAGACATTCACAATTTCCTTGAAAACGGAGATCTATGAGAAGAATTGATGGAAACCATAAATAGGGATGCAAGTTCTACATGCTTGTTATTTTCTGCCATTCTTATACCCACTTGGGACCTTTTAGAGAGGAGACAAAACTCAGTATCCACTGTAATGATACAGAATTCTCCAGAGTATGTCAGCAACTCCAGAGGTTGCTTCCCCCCATTCACCTCATTTAAGTGGATCTATTGTTGACAATGTGCCCTGGAGTAAATGAGGAGATTATTTGCTAGAGCAGGAGTGTTTGAATGGTATAAAGAGTTCACTTCATACTTTAGTAATTCTGACAATGGATAAATTTTTCAATTTATGTCAGGTTGACAGGATATCTGCAGTTTCTCACACTCTAAAATTCTATAGTTAGTATACTTGTAGTTTCTATTCTAATAGGACGACCCATTCTCGGAGTATTTAATCCCTTTATTTATTTATTTATTTTATTTATCTTTTTTCTCTTCTAATTTTTCCCTCTCTCCATGTTATTAATTTTCTCTTTTTCAAACAAAACCACATAACTTGAACTAACTATTCCTGCCTCCCAATTAGGGGGGATAAAGGGGGTAACCAAGACCAAACAGGTGTAAGACCACTAAGTAGTAAGCTAGACACAAGGAGGACCACTTGCTTTAGCAACCCCGGGGGTTAGGGAAGAGGATATGGAAAATAGATGGGAATGGAGGTGGAGGGAGGACAATTTGGTGATGGGAGTTCCCCTGATTTTATGTTAATTTGTACTTAAAATATGATTGTCAACAATATGTAAGCCAATATGATTAAAATAAAAATTATATATAATAAAAATATCTTATTAGCATGCTAATTTTTATTTCTTTCTTCTGAAGATGAGAAAATATTGATCTTTTGAAACAGTATGTACAAATTCAATATGTACAAAGAAATAGTATGTACAAATTCAATGAAGAGGTAATAAATTAGGGTATATTGGGGCAAATGGATTTCAATCTCTTCTATATTTGTGTTAAATTGGGGAGCGGGGGTTGGGTCACACCCAGAAGTACTCAGGGCTTACTCTGAGCTCAGAAATCGCTCTTGGCAGGCTCAGGG
>PVKC010044283.1:0-11597 GCA_004027635.1 Crocidura indochinensis | reverse complement strand
TTTTTTTTTTTTTTTTTTTTTTTTTTTGGTTTTTGGGCCACACCCGGTGACGCTCAGGGGTTACTCCTGGCTATTTGCTCAGAAGTCGCTCCTGGCAGGCACAGAGGACCATATGGGGAACCGAGGGATCGAACCGCGGTCTGTCCTAGGTTAGTGCAGGCAAGGCAGGCACCTTACCTGCAGCGCTACCACCCAGCCCCAGACCTTTATTTCTAATCTTTTTCTTGTATTAGATTTTGGGCCATGCCTAGTGGTGCTCAGGACATATAACCTGCTCACTGCTTACGGGTGATTCCTGATGATGCTTGGGGACCATGCCATGCCAGGCATCAAACTTGAGTATCCAAGATCCAGAGTATGTGCTTAGCTTGTTGAGCTACTTTTTCTACTCTGATCATTTCATTTTGTTGTTAGGACTTCTTATTTTGTTTTCTTTTCTGATAAGAATAGGGGAATGAAGATTGGATTAGAAATAACATAGAGACAGTGGTAGAGATCACGGTTACTTGATGGTGGTGAAAGTGCAATAACTTTGCACATCAATGATCTAAACTTCAATACTATTGCAATCATATTACCTAAACTATAATAGCAGATTTAAAAATATATTTTTAGTTTACTTTTTCCTCAATATTATCATCATCCCACTTTTTTATTTATTTATTTATTTTTTGGTTTTTGGGTCACACCCGGCAGTGCTCAGAGGTTACTCCTGGCTCCATGCTCAGAAATTGCTCCTGGCAGGCACGGGGGACCATATGGGGCACCAGAATTCGAACCGATGACCTTTTGCATGAAAGGCAAACACCTTACCTCCATGCTATTTCCCGGGCCCCATCATCATCCCACTTTTTAGAAACCAGTGTCATTATTTTTATTTTTTAGTCTTTCTGAAAGCTTATGGAATGTGGAAATTAGAGAGAATACATTACTGGGAAAATACTGTTGGTCAAATTTACATTTGGATGCGCCTGTGTGCTTTCCTATAAAGTCATTTTGTATTTATTATGCTTATTATAAAATAGTAAATTGTGTTTGAAAAACACGTTGCTAGAGGGACAGGAAACATCTTAAAGATGGCTATGGACATCAGTGAGAAAACAACTTCCAATTGTCTGTCTTGCATGGTGCTAACTGGTTTCCATGGTAGATCCTGAGTTAGAAATAATTATACTGGGGCTGGAGCAATAGCACAGCTGTAGGGTGATTTCCTTACATGGGGCCAACCCAGGATGGGTCTGGGTTCAATTTCCGGCATCCCATATGGTCCCCTGAGCCTGCCTGGAGTGTTTTCTGAGTGCAGAGCTAAAAGTAACCCCTGAGTGCCACCAGGTGTGACCCCCAAAAACAAACAAAAAGAAATTATTATATTATAAATTCTTTAATAGATATTTCAGACAGAGCTCTTGGCAAAACAAAATCAAATCCAAATAAATACAATTAAAAAATCCATAAGTAAAGAGCAATTTAATGAGATATAAGACCATGGCAGGAACTCGGGTTTCTCTCCATGTTGGCTTCATTCTTTCTCTGCTTATGCAAGCTTTATGGAAGTTTCTACTTCTAGAGTCATTTCCATGTTCATGCCTTTGTTGGGTTTATTGAATTTAATCCTTTATCTGAGCCAGCCTGACATGGTCTTTTAGCAGTTCCCTCCTTCATGTGTTATCATGAAACCATCTCCTCCCCAAATCTCCAAGAAAACTCTGTTTGCCTCAGTAGGCCTTTCTTGTGCTGGGCCTCACAAATGGGGAGTAAGATTCTGACCAGCAATTAGAAGGGATTTCCCCTTGGTCCAGTCATCTGGCCAGAGTGCCAGGGTCCAACATATCTGCCATTCACTGCTTAGGTCAGGAACTCACTTCCTTGAGATATATAGAAGAGATGGTCTATCTGAAAAATCTTGAGATATATAGAAGAGATGGTCTGGGGCCCGGGAGATAGCATGGAGGTAAGGCATTTGCCTTTCATGCAAAAGGTCATTCATCGGTTCGAATCCCGGTGCCCCATATGGTCCCCTGTGCCTGCCAGGAGCAATTTCTGAGCATGGAGCCAGGAGTAACCCCTGAGCACTCCCAGGTGTGACCCAGAAACCAAAACAAAAAAAAAAAAAAGAAGAGATGGTCTATCTGAAAAATCTAGTTTATAGTAGGTCCTGTGAGGATTAAGTAAAATAAATGTTAAGTGTTTAGTATTGGGCATAGAAATGCTCAATAGATACTTCCCTTCGCCTTTAAATCCCTTCAAATATATATATATATATATTTTTTTTAATTCCCTGAAAGTGTGGCCCTAAAACCAAAGCCATTATTATTCCATTATAGCAAGAATTTTTGTAGGCAACATAAAGGAAGTGGAGAAGATTACCTGGGAAAACAATATGAGGAAGATGTCAAACAATGCTAAAATCATAGGAAACTTTACATGTACTGACTTTTTATTTCCATGCTACGGAGTGATCAGTTTGGTCACCTGGGTTATGGAGACTCGGTTTGGTGTTTGCCTGGTTGTACCGTTAATTAAAAAAAGATATAGCTGATGGTAATCTGTCTGGATTTAGAAGGAGAAGAGAAAATTTTTGTGTAAAAACCAGTGAATGAGTTTTACATGTAGTTGAAATAGGTTCTTGATAGTTACTATAGGTATTGACTTACAGTCATTCAAATCCTTTATATCTTGTGAAGTTTGGCAGTAGACTCGGTTCTCTATTTTGCTTCCATCTCCCTGTGTTGGGGACCGATCCACCCAACTGGCTATTCTTGGCTTCTGAACTATAATACCGTAGTTGCCCAATGAAAACATCCAGCAAATATGCCCCATGACCGCATTCCTTTAATGTTTATGGTTTCAGTGGCAATTTTACATGTGGGAAAAATAACATCAAGTATCGAAAAGTAAAAGATTATTTTTATATTAAGGGAACAAATGAAATCATTGACCCCAGCAGGTCAACCTCGGGATTGGAAATTTTTTAAGTACAATTTTTCCATGTACAGAATTAATCAACATTTTTGAAAGTGCTGCAGGACAGGTGCTTGCACAGACTTTCTAGGGTATTAAAGCTCCATCTTTGTCAGCAGCCATAAACATTTCTGTGTTGTTTCAATAATTAGACATCTAGGAATATTTCCTGTAGAATCCATTAGAGATATAGATTAAGATTTAAATATTTAGTGTAGCAGCTGTTATAATGATTTAAAAAATGGGAGAAAGTCTTAAGTGTTTGACAGCTGGTATAAATTGTATTTTATATGTAGGAGGTCATTCAGAAAGGGATGGTACAGAAGAGTTTTAATTCAATTGTTTTAATTTAATTTTATTTAACAATTTAATTGTTATCTATTTAAATCAGAAAACAAAATGATATAGTAATAATCTATAAAAGTTTATTTCTTGGGGCCCGGGAGATAGCATGGAGGCAAGGCGTTTGCCTTTCATGCAAAAGGTCATCGGTTCAAATCCTGGTGCCCCATATGGTCCCCCGTGCCTGCCAGGAGCAATTTCTGAGCATGGAGCCAGGAGTAACCTCTGAGCACTGCCGGGTGTGACCCAAAAACCACACACACACACAAAAAGTTTATTTCAGTGCATTACTGAAATATGCCAATATGCTAATAAAAGATTGCTCTCTATAAGTGAGATTCTAAGTGACATTTTAATTTCATTTTGTTTTGACATCCCCAAGTTTCTCTAGTGTGTTTACATATTTTTCATAATCAAGGGGAGCAAAATTGAAGTGAGAGAACAAGTATTTGTACTGTAATATTTGAAGAGAAGGAAGTTTTAGGTTTTGGAATAAAAGCCATTCCCATTTGAAATAAATCTAAGTCAGAAAAATCAATGAATTGGTCCAAATCCCATGGTTCCTTGAGATGGAATTTTAAAAGATGACCACCTGTCTGTGGACAAGTTTCAAATGTGAGAACATGCTAAAGGTGCCGAGGAGGAATGTTCTCTCCCTTTCTAACAACAAACAAATCCATAAATCTTGGATATTTGCAAAGGGAGGAAAGCCCTATAATAAGAATGAGTACTGTGAACATTCAGCCAAGGGGGGGAAAAATCACAATTCTAAAACAGCCCGCCCTCAAAGAATGAACTAAAAATTTAATAGTAATTCACTTGCCTCTGACCAAGTTGGGGCACATTATTTTTTTTTTTTACAAATTCTGTAAACTTGGGTAGTACTTTAGAATAACCCCTCGTGAGGTGAGAGACAGATTTGAAAATTTGGAAACCTCGTGTTTCTCCTCTTAGGTTTAATTTATTATTGAAACCCAGAAGACTACAAATTACCAACTTGACTTAGGAATTTGAGGGTCAAAAAGATAACTTTAAAAAATTATGGTCCTCCCACCCCTGCCCCCAAGTACATTTCTCAGTGTGGAATTTGTGTAATTAGAGTAATTTAAATTGGATGTGTTTTTTGAAGGGTTAGGCATCAATACGTTTATCACCAAATGCCCAAAACTTCTGGAAGAAAAGAAAAGCTTTAGCTTTTAGACTGGAGTTGATTGTTCGGGTTTATAGATTTGGTTATAAATGGCAAGATTTGCTGTTATGGGAACTTAGTCAAGCTTCCTGTTGTATCTTCTTATCCTCCTGATGTCATGCCCATTTCCCACCCCCCTCCACACACACACACAAACTGCCTTTTAAAATATACTCATACTCTAAGATGACTCAGAACTCTGCATATGTGCCACAAAAAATACTTGTCCTGGATTTGCTCCCCTATTTTCCTAAAACTTGGGCTCAGGAAGTGACTTCTCCAACTTGTTTCATTAGTCATTCTGACTATTCTTCCAGCCCCCTCTTTCCCAGTTCCCACTGCATAAGCAACCCCGCCTTCTTAACCAAGGCCCATTTCCCTTCCTTCATTCACAGGCTTTCTCCCCTTCTATATTAAGATTTTTGTTTTAAAAAACAAAGGCTGCCAATTATATCTCTTATGTGTGACTGTTTTGTAAGCGGTTCCAAAGTCACTCAGTGTAGGAAGAAATATTTCCACTACCTAAGGCAGAAAGCTATGTCCAAAAGTGCTGGGGAGAGTCTAATCAATAATGCACGTATCTCAGTTGGTTTGGTTTTAATAGTTTTAGTTAGTTATTCAAAAGAAATTACTGTATGTGGTTGTAAGGACCGCATAGGTGGCTTTCTGAGTGTTCTACCTGCAGTAGGCAGTTGTTTCTTCTCACTGGTTTTCTTTCTTAGAATCATTTCACCTCAAAAATCTGATTTAACAGTAGGAAGAGATTAAAAACATTTTTTAATCTGTTGTTAGTTATGTTTATTTAAACAAATGTATGCGACGTGACTATTGTTGCCTTTGGTCTCTGGGTTCATTTCTGCGGGCCTGCAGGGTTTATGTTGGCAGTGGGAAGGAGATGCTATCAGCTACTCATTGTGTCCTGTTTGCATAATGGGACAGGCCAGCCAATGCCAGCCAGTTTTTGGAAAATATATTGGATTTGTTATGTAGGTGCCTGTCTGCCGGGAAGGTGCTGATGCAGTGCCTAGATCTCTAGAGGTCTCTAGAAGTCCCAGGACCACAGCATCTGCAAGAGGATCATCTTTCTGGAAGAACCTTCTGGAAGGTGGACACTCAGTTAAGTCAGCCTTTCCACCTCAGAGTTTCAGGCTATTTGAGTCAATAAAGTCAATAAAGAGAAGAAGACCTACTGAATTATTTTTAGTTAACATCTAACTAATTTAGAAGAATCTTCTGATCACCATGATTGAGGTGATTTGGAAGGGCTGGCATTTTAGTGAATCAGGAAACAAACGCTTTTAGGGCAAATAGTGTTGGGATTCCTGTCTTTGCAATTAGAACCAAGCTATCCCTGGTCATCACGACTCTGGAAACAGAGGAAATATGATGTTTTTTCTTATTGTATGCAAGTCATTAGCAAAGGTACTCTATCAAAGTTTCTCAAAATATGGTCCCTGAGGGATCTGAGTGATAGCACAGCATAGAACATGTCATGCACATGGCCAACCCAGGTTCGATTCCCAGCATCTCATCTCAGGTCCTCTGAACCTGCCAGGAGTGATAGATTTCTGAGTGAAGAGTCAGGAGTAACACCTGAGCTCCACTGGGTGTGCGCCCCCCCTCCAAACAAAAACAAAATAAAAAATCTGATCCATTAAGCAGCAGCTTTTACAGCCTCTGGGAGCTTTTACTTGTTGTTTTGTTTCTGGGCCACACAGAGGTGCTCAATGATTATTCCTTGCAGTGCTTAGGGACCATATGTGGTGCCAGGGATTATACTGGGTCAGCTACAGGCCAGGCAAGTACCTTAACCACTGTGCTATCTCTCCTGCTTCTTTGGGAACCTTTTTAGAAATGTAAAATCTCAGGTCTCATGGCTGATCTGAATTATAATCTCATTTTACCCAGATCTTCCTGCAAAATGTGGACACATAAGCGTGTAAGAAATCTGTGATTTCTTGGGTAGTCTAAATGCAGCTGGCAGATATCGGAAGTTCAGAGGATGGATGTTTCTTTTGAGAGTCTTGGGACAGGATTTGAGATGATGGAAATAGATGTGCAGTTGGTCCTCTTTAGTCGCTCCTGGTAAGAGCAAAGAGAAAGAGATTCTCCAAAGAGAATTTCAGCTAACTCACGCGACACGGAACTGAAATGAGTGCACTGCTCTCTGTGATTCGGAGCAAAAGAAGCCACAGGTGGAATTTCATATTCTACTTTCCCTCCCACCTCACTCCCCTCAACTCAACCCTCTCTCCCCCCCACTCCCCCCCCCCCCCCCGCCCCCCACTACTCTCCAGTGACCCAAACCTTCTTTGTCTTACTGCTTCTTCAGGGCTACGGAGGGGCTCCTCGTTGATGCAGGATTTCCACTTCTTTTTCTTGGAAATCTTGTTTTCAGTTTCTTCCAGATCACTAGCTGGCCACCTCTTCCTCTGGGGAAGACTTACAGTGACGGTGGTCTCTTCAAGATCACCACTATCCATTTTCTCTTCCTTGAAAAAATGACTTTTTCTTCTTGGGGTTGGAGGAGATAGAGGGTTCTTCATTTCTCCCATTTTCTTGAGAGCAGTGGCAGTGGCAAGAAAAAGAAAAAAATCACAAAAACAATCTCAGGAAGACTAAAAGGAGATTTCCCTGGGTGATCTAAACCCCGTTTCCCTGTAACCCCCAATAAAGACAAATTCAAATAAAAAAACACCACCACCAAATCAAGCATTCTTTGTCCATGAAAACAACCTTTTGGGATGCTTTCTACTACAGATGATGGGGTTTGACATCTTAGTAGGTCTTTTGCATATCTCCAGATTGTCCCTGTATCCTACACTTCTCCCCTATACCCCCCACCTCGTGACTCACAGACAAGACAGGGCTCCCATGTTATATAATGTGTTTCCTGTCTTTAATCATTCACTCATCTCCTAGTCCAGCTCACCGTCCTGACTGCTCATGGCTTTGTTCTGTGACCTCTAGAGTTTGAGTCCTCATCAGAACTGGCCATCTACCTGGCAGTTTTTCTTCCACTGGCAGTGCTGGAGCCTGGGGAAAACAAGGGCCTCTTTTCCCCTCTACCCCTCTGTGGCTCAGTTTGTAGAGTGTCCCTTTCTTTAAAGAGATGTGGGCAGAAGCTAAACTGATTATAGGGCTCCAGTGGGGCCCAGAGCATATTGCAGATTTGGAATGCAAATTGTTGTCTACGGTAATTACAGTTTTTGCCCAGGCCCAGCTCAGGGCCCCATGGCCATTATCCCAGTGTAAATAGAATAAGCAGCTTTATGCTTTTAGAGTGGGAGGTAACGAGGGGGAGAAGGGCACTTGAAGGACATGAAGGGGGTGTTTTCTGAGCCCATCAGCTTCAGGGTCAGTAGGGCAAACCAGTTTTAGGATCAGGGGCTGCCTCTGACAAGCTCTGTGCTGGTAAGTGAGGAATCCAGCCTTTGGTCATTGCCTCAGAAGGTTGCTAGGGTGACATGGTGAGGACATGAAGGAGCATCCAGGTTGTGCATGGCACACAGCAGTACCCAATAAGGCGGCACTGCACCTGCCTTTCTGGCCTGTGAGGGCAGGGAATTGGCAAGCACATGGTGTCTGAAAGAGCGATTGCTCTGCCCATAAATTCCCTATCCCCTTGCTGCTGCTCTTAATGCGTCTCCTTATGCATCCCACATCTACAGAATGAAGGGTTTAGAGCTCTGCTTTTCATCTTTTGTTCATCTATGTCCCCTTTCTGGCCTTGTTCTTTTCCATGGCCCCCAGTTGATTTCCTGTTTATAAGTGTTTTTTGTAAATTACTTTAGTTAAAGATCATATATTGGGGCTCGTGAGGTGCTGCTAGAGGTAAGGTGTCTGCCTTGAAGCGCTAGCCAAGGAAGGACCACGGTTTGATCCCCCGGCGTCCCATATGGTCCCCCCCCCAAGCCAGGGGCAATTTCTGAGCACTTAGCCAGGAGTAACCCCTGACCATCAAATGGGCATGGCCCGAAAACCCCCAATAAAAAAAGATCATATATTACATAGTTGCTCACAATACATTTGTTCTAAGACCAATCCCACCACCAAAGTAAAATTCTAGCCACCATTGTCCCTGAATTCCCACCCCTTCCCATGCCTACCCCTTTGGTACTCAAGGAATAAAATATTTTATCTTAATTATTTATAGATAAGTGGAAGTAGAATTATTACTATTTTTAAATATTTTGTTTATTTATTTTTCAGTTTTTGGACCATATTTGGCAGTGCTCAGAGGTTACTCCTGGCTCTGTGCTCGGAAATAACTCCTGGCAGGCTCAGGGAACCACATGGGATGCTGGGGGTTGAACCCAGGACCATCCTGGGTCAGCTGCGTGCAGGGCAAATGCCCTACTGTTATGCTATCTCTCTGGCCCCATGAAATGGAATTATTTTTTAAAAAGTAGAGTAATAAGAAAATTTGTGAAATTTAATATATCTAGCAATGAGGTCATTAACTCATTTTCAGAAGGTTTGCTAATGATTCGTTGCTAGTTGATTTTCTGTTACTTATTTTGCTTTGGAATAATAGGTAGCTTTGAATACACGATGTCTAAGTTGGCATGCTCCTACTGGGATGATAGTACTGAAAAAAATTGTTGAGTGGCCATGTATGTCCACAGCCCAATAATTTTAAGCTCTGTGGCTGATATTACAGTTTTTGTGGGGTGTTGTTTTGGCTTCCAGGACTTCTGGTAGTACAAGAAGGTGGGGCAGAGAATCTACACTCACTCCAAAAAAGTCTTGGAGATATCAGCCTAAATACCAGTATACCTGGACTTTGGGTCACTTTGGCATCTCTGTGGAGTCCTGTGGTTGAGTGGTGAAACTGGCCCTTTGTTGAAGTGGTGGTTGTGGGTGATGGTTGCAGATGAAGTGACTTTGGCAGGGAAGAGACTTGGCTTGCCCTCTCCTTCTGAGATTACCATGATCAGCTTCACAGCCAATGTATCATGATTCTTCATGGCTTAGTATACAACTCTTTCAAGAATAGAATTAGTCTACAGAGCTGGCCACATGTAGACATGGTAACTGCATTTGCTCCCTGTTTATAAGATTTTTCAGTTGTGGTTCTTGGTATATCCTGGGTACCATCAGGAGATTCTATATGATCTTTTGGTCAAAACACTCTTGAAAACTAACTCTGGTCAGATTTCCTTATGTCTGTCTCCTTTGTGCCCTTTATAATTTGATGACTGTCTATGACTTGTGGAGCTGTTTTCCCTTTTAGAGTGATGTCATAATTATATGTGATTTGTATAATATATGTGAAAAATGCATCAAAAATGCACCTAAAATTGATGATCAGAGCTTGGTCTGTCTGTTGAAGGAGTATTGATATCTTCTTTGCAGAGATGAAGACATTCAGGCTAAAGGGCTAAGTGACTCACAAACTCACACTTTCTATGTGGTGCAACCTGAATTCTGACCTACCAAATTGGCTCTAGAACCGATTAGCATTACTGTATCTTATGGGGGGAGGTCTAAAGTCACAGAATAAGCACTGACCAGGAACCTGTCCTGGGGTTCTCTCTTGGAGATCTCTCATTTTATTTATTTGTTTGTTTGTTTGTTTGTTTTTTGGGTCACACCTAGTGGCACTCAGGGATTACTACTGGCTCTGCACTCAGAAATCACTCCTGATAGTGCTCTAGGGACCATCTGGGATCGAACCTGGTTTGGCCACATGCAAAGAAAACACGCTATCCACTATGCTAACACTCCAGTTAGCATAATTTTTTTTCTTTGATAAATTATTTAGGTTGAGGCTAGTGGAACCCAGGGCTCCAAAATATGATCTGGCCTGGAAGCAAACATTGACACAGGAAATAATCCATACAATGAAAAGGTTCAGGTACGGGATCAGAAATTCCAGCACTCAAGCCAGAAATCCCACCACATGAGCCTTCTGCTCCTAAGAAGGAAAACAGCTTAGTGGAGGAAGACCGAAGAATGAGCCTCTGTCTTCCTCAGACCCCTGCTTTTATGATTCCTCTCCCTACGGTGGGAGAGGAAGACCAAGTAGGGAATGATCCAATAATCCAATAATCACCAGATCACACTGTAGGGTGGAATATGAATATGGATTGGGGGAAACCAGTAATCCAATAGCGTGTGGGGGTGCCTGTGAGCTCTCAACTGATGTCAGTGGCTTGAGAGAACCTCTTCATGTACAGACTGAACCTATTTCCTGGGGCCTGTTCCAATGTGCTGGTGTCATTAAACTCCCATCGTCAGGGTCTGGTTCTACCACCCTCACTGCCCCGGGTGCACATTTGTGCACAATAGGCCATAGGTCTTAACTTTATCCATTCTTTTTCATGTTCTGCCATATAATCCAGCCAGGAAACCTCATACATTCTTTAAATTTTTTTTTTGAATTAGCCCTTTCATTTTAATGCTGACACAACTCAGAGGTGAGATTTTTGTTATCACACCAGGGGAATGTGGGCAGAGGTGATCAGCATTGTAAAGCAAGGTGGCAGGGGAATTCCTTCTTCCTGCCATAAATTACTGAGGTGAATGCCCTGCCTTCTTTCACTCTAAGGTCGGAGCCCTCTGTTGAACTCCTGGTAGAAGGCAGGTTTCATTTCTCGTTCATCTAGTAAGGAGAGGGAGTTGGGAAATCTCGTTAACAGAATTTGTTGTTCTTATTCCAGTTCCTGGCACTGCTGTCGGATAACGCCTCTGTTCTTGTTCCTAACCCGGCTCTGGCTCCCCATTTTTCACGGAACGAAGCTGGAATCCCTACCTTTACTCCAACCTTCTCTTCTCCCAGTCTTCCCACCCTTTCCTTAGTCCTTTGACTGACTCCCCACTTCCTGAGGCTCTTCCCCATTTTTCAGTCTGGCACAACTCCAGCTTCCTCTAAAAACTGGATAAACTTCAGTCAGTGGAATTGTTCCTGGATGCTGCCTCTGGGTACCCCGTGATACAGGCTTGTAGAAAGAGATACTGAGGGGCCAAAGTGATAGCACAGCGGTAGGGTGTTTGCCCTGCATGTGGCTGACCCAGGACAGACCTGGAATTGATTTCTGGCATCCCATATGATCCCTGAGCCAGGAGTGACTTCTGAGTGCATAACCAGGAGAAGTAACCC
>PVKC010044282.1:0-11349 GCA_004027635.1 Crocidura indochinensis | reverse complement strand
CAAGCACATATATGTAGAAGAATGTCTTCATTTATAAGTAAAATATTCTATTTGCAAAGTAAAGGGGCATTGGCAGAAACTATTAGGAATATGAATTTAGCTAGGTTGCCAGTTTATAAGAGCAACATATAAAAGTCAATAGCTTTACTCTATAGTGAGAGTAACAAATTGCAAACTATGATGATAATAAGACAACATTTATAATAGTGACATAAACTAAAAGCTATCTAAGAATAAGTCTAAGAATTCATAAAACCTATCAGGGAAATTTAAACCCCTATTACAAGGATTTTATTATGGCATTATAGTGCATAAAGGCAGCCTTCATAAATCGATTGATTGAATGTTGTGAAGATGCCATATTTTTCCCCATTGAATTACACTAAATTTAAATTTTAATCAACATATGAGCAAAAAATGTTTTGAAGGTGTAGAATTGAATAAAAATTTTATGGCAGAAAAAAGAAAGAATCTCTTTACAAGACATTAATATTATATGGTTTTAATATTATATGGCATTAATATTATAAGGCATACTGCAGCACAAAGTCAAATCTACGGTGCCACCTGTTCTTCTGAGTAGTTTCATTGGTACATAGCCACATTCATTTGTTTTTTTTTTAAATAATATCTTCATTTAAGCATCTTGATTACAAATATGATTGTGATTAGGTTTCAGTCATGTAAAGAACACCCCCCCTTCACCAGTGCAACATTCCCACCACCAATGTCCCAAATCTCCCTCCATCCCACCCCACCCCCACCTGTACTCTAGACAGGCTTTCCAATTCCCTCATTCATTCACATAGTTAGAGTAGTTCTCAGTGTAGTTATTTCTCTGACTGCACTCACCACTCTTTGTGGTGAGCTTCGTGGAGTGAGCTGGAAGTTCCAGCCCTCCTCTCATTGTCTCATGATTGTTGCAAAAATGACTTTTATTTTTCTTAAAACCCATAGATGAGTGAGACTATTCTGCGTCTCTTTTTTTTCTGTTGTTGTTGTTGTTGTTGTTGTTTTTCTTTGACTACTTCATGCTGTAATGATAGGTTTGAATAATTACAACAGAGACCTCATACCCTGTTGAATCTGTTGCTTTGTAGAAAACAAAGAAAACATTGGGGACCCTATATCAAATGGCACATAAAAAAATGCTGACTCGGGCCAGAGAGATAACACAGAAGTAGGGCATTTGCCTTACATATGGCTGACCTAGGACAGACCCAGTTGATTTCTGGCATTCCATATGATCCCCCGAGCTTCTCAGAAGTGATATCTGAGCACAGAGCCAGGAGTAACCCCTGAGCATCACTGGGTGTGGCCCCCAAACCAAACAATCAATCAATCAGTCAGTAAACCGTTTAAAAGAAAAGGTGCTGACTTATTTTGTGTTCATATTCCCATTATTGGTGCTGAAAAAAAAAGTTTATTAGAGGAGAAAAACGAAGTTTTTTATGTACTTCAGCCTGCAAGCAAATCTCCAAATGGATTTAATACATAGGATCGTACAGTGAAAAATAAAAGTTGATAGACAAAATTTTAATATACTTTTAAAATTTATGGACTCTTAGGACCCTAGAATTAAAACTATTGTGAATATATCATAACGCATGAATTTTATTTAGTGGAGGGTGGGTAGAAATAGGAGCACATAGTAATGATCATATTTAATAGATCGATATCAATATTTAGAATATACAGAGTCTTTGAAAACAAAGAAGAAACAAAGAAAAAATAAAGACCAGAGTATGATCTGACAATTGGTAAGGGAAATACGTGCATGGATTTTCACACATCTTTTGCAAACATACTCTCAGAAACAGTATTGAAGACAAGCAAATTCAAATGGAGCTGACGTTTTCCTTTATCTGTAAATGTTAGGAAATCAGATGCTATCAAGTACTCAAAAAGGAGTGCAGACTGGTGTTTCTACTTTAGACAGAGATTTCTGTGTACATTCAGAAAGACAATAATGGAACTATCCAGGAAATGCATTTAAAGATGTTCATCACAACATTATGTGTTATGAAAAGATTTGAGATTGTTGGGGAGGGGTAGTGGGTGATAACATATTAGAAGTAATATAAGGTCATTGGTGGAGAGTATCAGGCCTACTCTGGTGGTGAAGTACAGTTAACTGATCATCAAAATCACAATCTTTAAACTCTAATTTAAACATATTACCTAATTTAAATTGGTATAAAATAAAAAAATTAAAATAAAAGAATTAAAAATGATTGGAGAAAAGTTAGTTCTTCGGCCCTAAGGAAATGAATGATCAGTGGAACTGCAGTACATATTCAAGTGGAAGAATAAGCAGAGAAATACACCTAAGTTTAGCAACATGAATGAGTTCCTAAAAGAATAATGAATAGAAAAGAAAAATCTCACATTTAATGCACATCCCCTTCAATACAAACTTAATGACTGTGTACAAATGTCATATAATCTTGACATATATAGCCTTTATGAACAAAAATGCAAATAATGTTACAAATTCAAGGAAAAGAGACTAAGAAAAAGTAAACCCCATTTGGAAGAGAGAGGAAGGAGTTTGGGCATTGAAGATGAAGGGAAAATGAGTGTAAGAAAAAATTTATGACCGAGGGATCTTTTCATACATTCCATTCTAATACTAGCTCACCAAAGTAGAGTATAGACTTAAATCAATTCTGAACAGTTACCTCTTGGAGAAAATAAACTGGGGGATATTATTCATTCTAGTCTTGTTAGGTACCAGTGCCCAGACAAGGTTTCCAGATGTGGTTCACTCTGTATCTTGGCTTGTTCATCCTTGATGTTGTCTCTAATGCCAGGTGTAATTGTTTGCTTTTGCTTTTAATAGGGCCACACAAGAAGAGCCTGGATGGGTTGGTGCTCTTGGTTATACTCTATCTAGAGATCAGTACCCATGCTGCCGTGCTGTTAGAGGTGTTGGGAAGCATGCATTTCTGGGGATTGAAGTAAAAATTGTGTATATGCCTGGTATATAATATATCTGTGAACCATGACTCTGGCCTCTCCAGGGTCATGCTCTTAGCATAACCTGTACATGTTCATGTCCTAGCTGTTTGATAACTTATAAAGCAAGAGCTCCCCCCATTTCATCAGTAGGAATCCTCCCATAGTCATCATTGTCTTTTAAGTGTGTAGTTTGATCCCTGTGACTATTTCTAAATCACTCATATGATAGAGGACCATGGCTACCTGGGTCACTTTCTTATTCTTAGAAGCATGCCCTAGAAATAGCTCCATGAATAAAATATGGGCGTGTATTGCCCAAAGAAAAATTGAAGTAGAAAGGCCAGACTTAAAAGAAGTGGATACGATGGTGACAAAAAGCCACAGAGAGCTGCAGGGGACTTGAATCAATGCTGTTAGTGGAATGATTGAAATGAATTGCCATTTGGAATCCAGAAAATATTAACTTCAAATTTCTGAATTACTGCCACTTGCATGGTACTTACTTGATATGGTTTCAAGGCATAAATCCATCACAATGAACAGAACTTGTTACCTTTTACAGAAGCCAGCTATGAAATTACTGGAGTTGATTGTCTTAAATGACTAGATAATGAACTTCTCACCCATGGCATAGTATGCAAAAGCTAACCAACTACTAGGCAGGTATTCAGGAATGAAGGATCCTGATATCAGGAACAAAGTTAGGTTTAATTATTTATGCTGACTGATTTTGATGTCTTATTAAAGTACAGACTGCTGACATTCCTCCTTGAGTTTCTGATTCAGTATGTCTGAATAAACTTCATATTTTCTAAACATAAACTTCCATTTTCTAAGTTCCTACTGCTGAAGAGTTACTGGTCTAAGGGACACAGCATGAAAATTCACATGATTAGATGATTTGGAACAATCTAGCTGATTTTTTGTTGTTTGTTTTTTTTTGGTTTTTTGGGCCACACCCGATGACGCTCAGGGGTTACTCCTGGCTATTAGCTCAGTAGTCGCTCCTGGCAGGCACGGGGGACCATATGGGGAACCGGGGGATCGAACCGTGGTCCATCCTAGGTTAGCGCAGGCACCTCACCTCAGCGCCACCACCCGGCCCCCAATCTAGCTGATTTTTAAAAATGAAGTAGTCTAAAGGGTTCTTACAGTTTGTGTCATTGATTTAAACCTTTGTGCTGACTTATGTTAAGTTGTGATTTTATTGATAATTTCTATAGTAGATGCCATTTATGGTTATTAAGAACAATTGACTGTGTATTCACTGGTATAAAATGCCTAAAATTTTTTTAACTTCTATTTTATTGAGATGATTTGTTTTAAAATATTATTAGTGATGGTTTCCCATAGCATGATTTCAATACCATACTATTACCAATGTACCTACCTTCTTCCTCATAAATTTCAATGACCCCCACTTTCAGGTCCCTTCTTCACAAATTCAGCTGTGTTTATCAGTTCTATCATTCTGTTGCCTTTGACCTTTTATTGCAACCTTACTGTGCATCTTTAAGTAACTGAAATCGGGGCCCGGGAGATAGCATGGAGGTAAGGCGTTTGCCTTTCATACAAAAGGTCATCGGTTCGAATCCCGGTGCCCCATATGGTCCCCCGTGCCTGCCAGGAGCAATTTCTGAGCATGGAGCCAGGAGTAACCCCTGAGCACTGCTGGGTGTGACCCAAAAACAAACAAACAAACAAACAAAAAAGTAACTGAAATCATTCTGTATCAAGATAGTAAATAATGTTTTTTTCCTTTTTTCCAATAATCTTTTTCTTGTTTTTGCATTATTAGACTTATGGCATTTGATTCGCTGTGGTTGGGTGTATTGGCTTCATCATAAATCATTGTGCCATAGGACAAGATTGCCTCTTCTTACCCTTACTATTGAATACAGTACTGGAAGTAGTTGCCATAGCAATTAGGAAAGAAGAAGTTATCAAGGGAATTTATATAGGAAAGGAAGAACTGAGGCTCTTGCTATTTGCAGATGACATGATACTGTATCTAGAAAAATAAAGCAATAATTATTAAGACAGCAAGATACTGAATAAAGAGACTTCAAATCAATGGAATAGACTTGTATATTCAGAGATGGACCCACAGGTTTGTGATCAATCTATATAAATTATAATATAAATATAAAGAAATATAAGGTGGATCAAGGAAAGCCTTTTCAAAAATGTTGGAAAAATTTGTCAAGTACATATAAAAAATAAACTCAGACCTCTATTTATCACCATGTACAATCAACCAAAATGGATTAAATATCTTGATATATGATCTGAAATCACAAGGGACATAGAGAGAAACATAGGCAGAATGCTCCATGGCATCAAAGATAAAACACTACTGGCCAAGCAAGTGGAAACAAAGATAAACAAAGAGAACTACATTACATTTAGAAGCTTCTGTACCTCAGAGGAGCCAGTGACTAGGAGACAAAGACTACTCACGTATTTGGATAAATTATTCACTCACTACCAATCAGATAAGGGATTAATATCTACAATATATAAGGCACTGATTGAACTTAACAAGAAAAAAATAAACTAGCCCATCCAAAACAGGGAGAAGAAATGAACAGACATTTTCTAAAGAAATACAGATGGACAAAACACACACACACATAAAAATTGTTCTACATCACTAATCATCAGGGAGAAGAAAATCAAAACAACAATGAAATATCATCTTATATATGGGTACTGGCCTACATCACAAAGAACAAGAACAACATATTTTGGCATGAATGCAGGGAGAATGGGACTCTCTGTCAGTGCTCATGGGAATACAGACTGGTCCAGCTGATATGGAATACAATATGGATATTCCTCAAAAAATTAGAAGTTGAGCTTTTATATAATCCATCAATACTTCTCCTAGGGATATACTCTAGGAACACAAAAACACAAATAAAAAATGCTCTCTGCATTCCTATGATCATCACAGTACTTTTTACAATAGCCTAAATCTGGAAACAATGCATATGCCTGACAGTAGATACATGAGACACTTTAGTATATCGGGGCCAGAGAGATAGCATGGAGGCAGGACATTTGCCTTGCAAGCAGAAGGACAGTGGTTTGAATCCTGGCATCCCATATGGTCCCCCAAGCCTGCCAGGAGAAATTTCTGAGCATATAGCCAGGAGTAACCCCAAAAACAAAACAAAAAAGAAACTTTAATATATCTACACAATGAAATAATATGATGCAGCTGTTAGGAGAAATGAAGCCATGAAGTTTGCTTATACATGGACACATATGGAGATTATTATGCTAAGTGAAATGAATCAGAGGGAGAGAGATAAACAGAATAATCTTATTTGTGGAATATTAAAAATAAAATAATACCCAGAAATAATAATAAATAATAACAATAATAAAATAATACCCTGAGACAATAGAGATGAGAATTAAGAGGACCAGTCCATGGTAGAAATTTGCCATAAAGAATGGTGAATGCAGTTATAGTTGTGAATGATTGTTCACTATACAATGATAGTTGGAACTGATCACTCTGGACAAGAAATGTCAAAAGAGAAAATAATGAAAGGGGGAGAGAGAGACAGAGATAGAGAGAGATAGAGATAGAGAGAGAAAAAGAGAAGTTTCCCCAGAGGCAGACAAGAGAGGAGGGTGGGAGGGAAACTGGGGACATTGGTGGAGGGAAATGTGCACTGAATGAAAGATGTACATTGTATAAGGCTGAAACTCAGTCCTGAGCAATTTTATAACGAAGGTGCTTAAATAATTATATATACAAATATAAAAATAAATACAAATATAATATTGTGCAAAACATATAAATCTTCTTCTGTAGCTTTTCCTAAAATAAAAAAGAGGTTATAGAACACTTTACAAATGAACTTTCTGCCTCTCAACACTGTATTCACCAGTGTTTCCATTTTGAATTCTATTTTTCTCATTTTTTAATATTCTCTTTACTTTTGGAAATTTCTTGCAATAATATGCATATTGCGGTACTTGCTTGTTGCATGCAGCTGATTCAATTCCAATCACATTTAATTGTCTTTACACTGCCAAGCATGATTCCTGAGCAGAGAGACATGAGTAAATGTTGAGGTTACCAGATGTACTCTCCAAAAATCATTTTGAAAATTCTCTATAAAGAATATCTGACTTTTTTTTTGTCCCTCTGGATTTTAGGTATATACCTGACTTTGGGTCCTAGGTTCACTTTTGGGAGACAAAAGGGATTCAAGCTAGAACTTTTTCTTTTTTCTTTTCTCCTTTTTTTAAATTTTTTTTTATTTTTGTTTTATTTTGGGCTACACCCAATGACTCTCAGGGGTTACTCCTGGCTATACGTTAAGAACACTCCTGGCTTGGGGGACCATATGGGAAGCCGGGTGGATCGAACCGCAGTTCGACCTAGGCTAGCGCTTGCAAGGCAAATACCCTAACGACTGCGCCATGAAGTTAGCGCGTGCAAAGCAAACGCCTTAACAACTGCACTAGACTCTGGCCCCAAAGCTGAAGCTTTTTCCAGCTAAGCATGTGCTTTAGTCTTTGTATAATAGTTCTCTGAATTGTTCATATAATTTTTTTAATTATAGGCAAGGTTAGACAGCACTTATAATTTTTCCCAAATTGCTTTTATATAAATACAAAATTCTTTGGGAAGTACATTTAAAATATTAAAAGTTAATTCTTAGCAATGGAAATTATCATTTTGGAAAAATCAGTGAGCTGAAATAATAAAAATAAGATAGGACTTAGATTTTTGCTTAAGGTAGTATGAAGGGATTTAATAATATTGTTTTGTTGGGCACTGGAGTTTTGTATAAAAACCCCAATTCTTATCAGGTAAAGCTAATAATGATAGTGGAATATTTTAGGAGAAAACATTCAGAATACCTTATTAAATGGGAGGATATATTACTGTCATATTTACAACTTAAATTTATAATAATACAACTTTTAAGTAGTCTATGATCAGAATTCATTTTGTGCATGTGTGTGTGTGTGTATTATTTTAACTCTTTGACTTATTTTTCTTTCCCTGTAACCTCTTCCCAGATAACATTTCTGTTGTCAATGTTCACCGATTTGTCCTTCTAGTTATCATTTTATTAGTTTCATATCTTATTGCACAAATGGGTGAAAGGAAATTATCCTTGTAATACAAATCAATACTCCACTTTCTGACTTGGTGCCCTTTTGTATAATTCCCTTGAGTACCTTTCATTTTGCTGTGAATAACAAAATTTCACCTAATTTCATGGAAAATAATACTGCATAGCATAAATATGTACCACACCTATTTTACATAATCATCTGTGAGTGGGAAATTTAATTAATTCCATAGTTTACCTATTATGAATAAGGCTGCAGTAAACATTGTAGCTGTGACTTGAGCTTACTTGAATTATGTAATAAACTACTTGAATTTATAACCTAGTTTACTCTCAATTACCTTATCTTTCAGACTTCATCTGCGAGAAGATGTCCTTCAGATTTGGCCAACATCTCATCAAGCCCTCGGTGGTGTTTCTTAAAACAGAACTGTCCTTTGCCCTTGTGAACAGGAAACCTGTCGTCCCTGGTCGTATCCTTTTTTGAAAGAGGAAAAATGAATAGCCTCTGAACCTGACATATGAATACAGTTTGGTGTTCAATGTTTGTCCAGAAAGGTAAGCCAAGAATCTGCTTTTGGAGAAACCAGGTAAGATATTCCTCATCTTTATTTTGCATTCAGTTGATTGCTTCAGTAATATGCTTGCTTGAACAGTGATACAAAACTAAAAAAAGAGTTGTTTAGCAACCCTGGCTTCAGAAGTGTTTTTGTTTGTCCTTTCTATTATCATCACTGTGTAAATGAATAGGTGCTTCTCAAATGGGCCCATAAATATGAACCTGGTTTTCAGTGATCCATAATGAATTTTAATAATGACACAATGATTTGATGGCATTTTTTGTGATTGAAATATGACAGTAAATGAGTTACAGTACATTTGAGACTGTTTTTCCCTCCCCTCAAAGATCATTTAAGCTATGCATTAATTAAATTCATACACATTAACATGCTTACCATGTTTTAAAATAATTCTATCATCTGAAGCAGCATTTTTTTCTCTTGGATAACATACCAACTTCTAAATTATTGTCTAAGTAGTGTTATTGTTTTATTTCTCTGACCATTAAGTTATAATCTTTCCTCCTGTTGAATTCAGTGTAGGGGTTTTATTATTTGAAGTAGAAGTGGAATTTAAGAAATTCTTTGGAGAGTAATTTTCATGCTATTGAAAGTTTCACTTGGGACTGTGTGTGTGTGTATGGATTTTGTGGTGATTCTTCAAAATAGTCTTTTTCTCGTGTAAATTATTTCATTGTGAAACTTAATTTACTGTGCAAGGTCAACAAGCAATATAAATTTACAGTTTAAAGTGAATTAGCATTTTAAGGTAATATACATTTTCCACATTAAGAAAGGTTTTACTTTCTCTAAAATTTTGCATGTAGTAATTTAAAAATGTGCATAGTAATTTATAAAAGTGTATTGATTTTTCCAATTTGCACTTTATGCAGTGATTTCTGAAACGCTTGAGAAATTTTTGAGTAAGCATCTTTTATGATCATGTAACTATTATAATTAGGAAAAAGTATGAAAAGAAAATATGTGCACCAAAAGATATTTCCGATTTTCTAGTCAATTCATAACAATTAAATTATCTTGCAGACAAATGTTAACTAAATATAAATTTAATTTTGTAATCTATAATTAATATTATACTCTGAAATTTATAACCTTTGTTTAAAAGTTTTTTTAACATTTGTAAGAGTAGATTTTAAATACCCAGTGTTAGGTAATTCTATCTACTGAAATAGCAGAAAAATTGAAATTTTTCAAGAGGTCTTATAAAACAGAAGAATTTTTAAGTTGCATATTAATGTTCTATTTCACTCTAAGAGATCTTCAGGATCTTAATAAAATAGTTGGATTTTATTTTTTCATTTGATTTTTGTCTCATCTCCATGAGACATATTTTTTAAAGCAAAATGACCATGCTTGTATGATAAAGGAATATAGTCTACATGTCATAAATTTAAGTGTCAACTTAAAATGTTTTCCTTCAAAGAACACAGGGAACTTGAATTGAAAGTGTGAATTTAGAGATGAATCAATCTTAAAACTTTGAACTGAAAATGTGATATTGTAGAGATATACTGTTTTGTTTTGTTTGTTTCTTTGGGCCACATCTGGTGGTGCTCAGGGGTTGCTTCTTGCTCAGTGCTTAAGGATCATGCTTGGTGAACTAGTAGACATTGGTGATGCAAGGGTCAGCCACAGTCAAGGCAAGTGTCCTGTCTACTGTATTGTCACTCTGGCCCCATAAGATGAACTGCTTTGTTAATAGTTAATCATAGAATGAACTTTCATATTGTTTTCTTCTTGGTAGCAGAATGATAATATTTTATGTTCTTATCACCAAGTATCAAACTGTGATATGTAAGGTAGGGTTTACAGATCTGTTCCAGGTATTCTCCTTGAGGCTGAAAACTCCTGAGACACCTAGTGGAAGAGATGGGGAAGGACCGCAAAAAGAGGGCCACCATCCCTCCCAGGATTAGTGATTCCTTATAGGGCTTGACTTTGGGCCATCCCTCCTCCCTCATTGAGAGCTCTAGTTAAAGGCATAATACCAATCAACACTGTTGCTCCAGGGGCTTTCCTAAATCTTGCTTATCTCCTCCCCACCTCCTCACCTACTCCATTATTTCTTGTTACCCTTCAGATATCCCAGTTCCTCTTTTGGTGCTAAGCATTGTCAGAAGGGCATAAACTCTTTGATCATGATGCTTCAACCCTTCCTTTCTGGTCCTTAGTAGTGGAAACATCCTCAGTCCAGAATACACTGGAAAGGAGGAGGGGCAAAGAAGTTGACCTTTGCCAAATGTCTGGTTGGCAGGCCTAATAATTTAGGAATTGAAGCTGTAGCTAATGCAACTCACTAGCATTTCAGAAGATAAATGTTAAAATGTCTAAAGTGTACTCTAATCATTCCTGATAACTATTTTTTTTCCATCTATCCTAGTCCTATGTGGATCATATCACTTTATTTACCTACTTTATTTTACCTAAGCTTCTCCAAACTGTTAGGTCACACCTAATTTTCTTTCAATACAGACTTCTGACCTATCTCTTTTTACCCAAGGCTATGAGATTGGAAGCCTTTCTAGGTTTTTCACCCTTATGCAGGTATAGATTATTAATTCTCCATAGCTAACCCTACTCCAAACCCTCCTCCCACTCAAGATTTGTTGACAGCCTACATTCTATTCAATATCATGGCATTATTCATGCCACTCCTCTATAAAACTATTATCCCAACAAACCACTTCAATTAATTTCAGTTC
>PVKC010044281.1:0-11608 GCA_004027635.1 Crocidura indochinensis | reverse complement strand
ACAATAAAAAGAATAGGGGATTTCTTTCTTTGTTAAAACTGGTCTTAATTCAGGTCTTTATAATAAATCATTTGGTGGTCTTGGAGATTTGTAAACACTGGTTTGGTAATATTATTTGCATGCAGACAGAGTGAGGCTGATCAGAGTTGATTAGTGCTGAATCTTCATAATCTAAATATCTTTGGTTTTCATGTTTGTGGTAGGATTCACTATGAATGGAAGAATGACCTGTTCTTGCTGCAGAGTCAACCCTGAAAGCCATTGATGGCTATACCTACTAGAGATAGCAGCTTATAGTTTATAGAAAAATAACCCAAGAAAATTATAACTAAGTCCTATCAACTCTTGATCACATACCAGACACTGTTTACAGTGACTTTGTTTACAGATATTTTTATCAATATCTCGTGAGATATTATCTCATGCAATTATTTACTCAATAGTCAGTAAACTGCTGAAGACTATTATTAATATCTTCTTTTCCCCAGATAATAAAACAGGTTCAGAGGTTAGTATTGTATCCAAGTAACAGAAAGAGGCAAGAGCATTGCTTCTTTTTGTTTTTGCTAGAATTTTTTTCTGTTAACATAAGATTCCATTTTTGAGATTCCATATTGTATTTTATTATACTCTAGTGGATGAGAGGTGCACAACACAAGAACATTCAGCATTTCAACATGGACAGAAGTGAACATGAAAACCTCATCTACCCGATCTTTTAAGCCTTAGGTTTTCAATTTTGACTAAGAGGCCAACTGCCAGTAATGACATTGAGCATAGAAAGGAGGAAAACATACATCTCCAATCTAGACCGCTCCTCTCTACCCTTAGAGACCTAGTGTGGGTTGCAGCACTGGAAATAGAACTTTCTATTAGTAAATAGTGATTTTGCTAAGAGCATACCCTGTTTCTACTCCAGAGCTGTAAGGACTGTATTTTGTTAAAGCCAGAGTAAAGCTTTTTAAAGCAATAGAGCAGAGAACTGATGACAGGAATCAAGTTAAGGGTCAAGGACAGAGAAGACTGAAGGTTAATAGGGCAGCATGCTTGAAAGGCATATAAATCACAACTTTCACAGGGAGAAAGACAACAAAAAATACTCCAGCCATCTCCTCTGAGAAAAGATCCATCTCAGCTTGAACAAGTTCTGAATGGGAGAAAGAATGGAGATTGAATTTTCAATAGATTGAATAAACTTTGTTTATTAAAATACCCAGAAGTTACTTGTGTGACTCTCATAACATGAATGACTTTGTCTAGTATCACCCTGTACTTACCTTCTTTGTACCTCTGGCCAAGTCTCCAACCTAAAGGCTTGTCAGGTTTCTCCTTATAAGGTAAGGAACTTAGCAAGAGTAATATCTGAGAACTCCACCCTATATACTAAGTGACATTTCCTCCTTATTGAAAGTCTCTAATTTATTTTTATTTAAACTTATAAATATCTGTAAATTTCAAATCATTCTACAAAATGGGTGTAATCCTGGTAATGAATCCAAGATGAATTAGAGAATAGATTTTAGATTCAAAGATTTAAGCTGATTATTTCTGGTACTGCTTTTTAAAAACCCACGATTTAATTTTTTTCAGCTTTAAAAACAGTAATTAACTGTTAATTTAACTAATTCACATGACTATCATTTTCTTTTGTTCTCCTCCACTAGTTGATATCCATCAACCTAATTAGACTGAAATAGTTGTAATTACAATATCTACATACAATCTGATGCCTTTTCTCTCATTTGGATACTTAAAACATTTTCCATGTGTCTCAAAATCTTTCTAATGATCATTTTAGTGAATGGATTATCTTTCATCATAGCCAGCACATCATAATTTAGTTAACATTTTCTAAAACGCTGCAAAAGTTTCTTTCCAATTTATTTTTGCTAATATTGATTATGGTGTTAATTAACATCTTTATGCATATTGCTTTCTCCCTGCCAACGAGTTATTGACTTATACAGGGAAAAACACCCTCCTGGTGTTGAAACTAGCTGCAAACATGAAGCAATATTTGCATATTTGTAAAAAGCTTGTGTGTAAATTGTGGTATTTCTATGTAAGGAAGATCTAAAGTTCTTCCCAGTTGCCTCTTTGGAAGAGCACTGTGAAAACTCCAGTAATTTGGGGGCTAGACAATCTATATCATTGTATATCTTGTTTTTTTATATTTAATAAATTATGTTATATGAATTTGAGTGCAATGTTATTCACATTTTTGTGTATAATGAAGTTCCTATAGCACTCAGTTCAGGAGCCAAGACAGACTGATTTTGTTTCTGTACAACAATCGAGCCCAAATTGTCACCATTCACCTTAACACTCTATTCCAAAGAGAGAGTCATTTCTGTTTAAGTTACTGAATCAGCAGTAGTAATTATGACACTTTAAATCAGAACATCAGAAATAATTTTGAACAATTTCAACCATGCTAAGAAACAGCATCTTTACTATGTGACAAATGTTACAAATTTTGAGAAGAGTATACATTCTGGTACACAGATCCTTAACATATACTGTTTCAAGCTAAAAAGCTAAGAGAATAGAGTAATTTTAACTTATGGGAAACAAGAATTAATACCAATATTTTTAAATGTCAAATTAAGTTAAAGTTATCCCTGTACTGGTGTTTTCATTAGGAAAAAATTGAAGGCTCCTGCAGCTAAACCAGGGGAGCCTGAAAATGTCTCATGAGGTGAGAACAAGATCATTTTTATTCATTGTGTTCTGCAGAGTCACAGACCTCTGAAAAACACACTAATAAAACATCACACTCAACTTAATGGTCTCCCCAATTTGGCTTCATAATGATAAATGGAATGCCATTAGCATAAGGCAAGTCCATTTCTTGTAGTCCGTGGAGCCCAGGACTGTGACAGAATTGGAATGCAGAGAATTGATTGTTCACAGTTCAAAGGAAAAATAGAACGTGTTTCTGAACCCCATGCTGAAGCCCAGATCGATGGCACAGCTCAGAGGTTTGATGTCCCCAGACAGTAAACACAGAGAGCTGAGACCTAGGTACATGAACTGAAACACTGCTTGGGCAGGCTTTTTAAAAAGTAGCTCTTGACAACTATCAGATAAGCGTGATGCCAGCCACTTCCTAGGCTTCCTTTCGCTATGAAGGGACCTTCTGGTTCAGTCAGTGTGACATTTATGTTAAATTCTAAGTTATCTGCTGAACCGCAGAAACAAAGTTATTTGTACCCTTTGACACAAAAGAAAACAGGCACAGACTGGGTAAGTGACTTTTCCGAACTTAGCAAGTCATGAAGCAGTTAAGTCTCTTTGTCTGGCTTCAGAGTCTGTGAACTTAATTGGAACCACCTAAGTCCACCATTGGCAGCACTTTTATTTAGCTGAAATTGAGAAGGCTCTTCACACCATAAGATCATTCCAACATCCGTCTCCCTCTATCATGCACACTTCTGGTTCACACAGCAATATCTTTGGGTTATTTAACAATAAAATAGCACGTTCAACTTTGCAATCACTTTCATACACATCCTTATTAGAAAACATCTAGTATTTAAATTATGATTTATTTATTTTTATCTTATAAATAGGAAGTTAATATACCATGACTTGGCCTTAGTTTTGTAAGAGCATCCTGCTGGCCTTGCCCAACACTTAACTTATTGTAGCTGATTTTTTTTGGGGGGGTTTTGGTTTTTTGGTCATACCCAGTGACCCTCAGGGCCCATTCATGGCTATGCTCTCAGAAATCGCTCCTGGCTTAGGAGACCATATAGACCCCGGGGGATCGAACCATGGTCAGTCAGTCCTAGGCTAGTGCACACAAGGCTGATGCCTTATGGCCTGTGCTACCACTCTGGCCGCACCAACACTTAACTTATTAGCAGGTGCTCACTGATATCTAGTAAGTAGAAATGAATATGGGCACTTCATCGCCTGTTGTTTGAATGTTCTTTTTGCAGAGGCTCAGTGTCTTCCCTGATTATGACACTGACCTCTATGAAGGCAAGTTGTTCAACCAGCTGGTTCACAAATTCAGATGCTAATGAATTCAAGGGCAGGATGCTCAGACCTTACACTTAGGCATACTACTCTGGGATAAGAGTGCATAGTCTAGTTTGAATCATGTGATCTCCTACTATTTCTCAAATTGGTAACTTTAAATCTGATACCAAGAAACTCACTCAGACATGAGATTAGTTTTATATCCAGTCATGATGGAAATATATATGTAGATAGATAGATAGATAGATAGATAGATAGATATATTCAGTAGGAAGTAAAAGGCTTCTCAAGTGCCATAAGTTTATGTTGAGAAGCTTCTTCAGTCTGACCAAACATGTCCACTTATATACTTATATATATCTGAATTGCCATCTCTTAGGGTAAACCCCATTTGAAGCATAATCATTTTTGCAGTTTTTATATAGGTATGAGGGAGGGATTTCTTGGCTTTAGAAATCACAAGGTATCATTTCAGGGACCCAAGATAATCTCTTTCCCCTATCAACATTACTGCTATTGACCAAATTTGGATGAGTGAAGATCCTAGAAGTTTGAAAAACAGGTAAAGTATAAAATTACTTTGAGTGTAATTATGAGGAAAGAATGGGTTAAATGATGAAAAGATATAATGGTGATATGAGATAAAAAACTCAATTGCTTCCCACATTTTACCTTTATATCCTATAAGTTGAAACAGGAAGCCTGAATAAACTAAAGAGTGCAACTTGGATGATGAGTTGGGTAAATATGATTGTGAAGATGAGAATAGACAGATTAAGAATTACATTCTGGGTCCAGAGAGATAGCATGAGTAGGGTGTTTGCCTTGCATGCAGACGGATGGTGGTTTGAATCCTGGCATCCCATATGGTTCCCCGAGCCTGCCAGAAGCAATTTCTGAGCATAGAGCCAGGAGTAACCCCTGAGCAGTGCCAGGTGTGATCCAAAAAACAAAAACAAAAACAAAATAGAATTACATTCGGGGGAGGGGAGTCGTATTCCTAAGACCTAGTGATAGGGTGTTCCAATTGAGGACAAATAAATACAGCCATGAGCGCTGCCAGGTGTGATCCAAAAAAACAAAACAAAAACAAAATAGAATTACATTCGGGGAAGGGGGGTCGTATTCCTAAGACCTAGTGATAGGGTGTTCCAATTGAGGACAAATAAATACAGCAATGTATCCAAGAAGAAATAAACTAATGTATGTAAAGCAATCCTGCCAGTGTCTAGCATAGTTGATGTCCTATTCAATATTCATATGGAATGGAAAAAAGATTCAGTAGGAAGTAAAAGGTTTCTCAAGTGCCATAAGTTTATGTTGAGATGCTCCTTCAGTCTGACCAAACATGCCCACTTATCATTTCAATGAAGCTCAATTTCTTCCTGCACAAAACTTTCTAGAGATTCTTTGGGGAATTGGGAAATAACCTGATGAATCTGAAGACAGGAAGTGGCTCATGGAGTAAAAGACATTCAAGAAATAATCAGACACAAAATAAAAATGCCAGGTCGAGGTATTCTCAGTATTAAGCTAACTGCCCTTGTATAAGAACAGCCAACCTCACATCATTCCAGTTGATATAAACTGAAAGCACTCCAACTCCAACTCCAAATGGGGAAGGAGCAATCTCAGCCCCCATCCCACAGCCTGGTTTCTTTTCTCTTCTCATCTCATTAGAGTGCTGCTTTGAGATGCTATATAATGTGTGTGTGTGTGTGTGTGTGTGTGTGTGTGTGTGTGTGTGTGTGTGTGTGTGTGTGTGTGTAGGGTAGTTGGAATCAATTAGAAAGACTGACTTTCTAGGCACAACTCTGCCCAGACATACATTTTCATCTTCTCTCATTTTCACTCCTTAAGGCCACACTATGAGATGAAAGCTTTTAGTCCCCTTGTACCTGAGTCTTAGAGAACAACTCATTGGCAGTAGGTTACAACCACATGAGGCCTTGACTTCCTCCTGTGGAAACATCAGCAGATCATTATGCTTTTTGACTAATGAATGCCCCATTGAACATGGAAGTGGGGGTCAGGAAATGTTCAATAAGCTCTTTTGGGTACATAAAAATGACCATGAAGCTTGCATCGAATTATGAAGTCAAAATATTCCCTTCAAAGCATATTGAGGACACCACTTTTATCCCAAGTTTCTCTGTGCGGAGATTAGAAAAAAATTTCTCCTTGGAAGTTCAGCTCTCAAGATTTAGAAGTATTTGAACAGAAAGATTGCCCTGGGGGTTATTCTTCCCATTCCAGGTCAATCTACACCTCTCCTGATGGGTCAGAGGTGACAGGTTTTAAGAAAATGGCAGGCAGGGTTTATTAGCTTCCCAGAATTCCCTAGGGGATTGGCACCTGCAGCCTGGGTGTTTATATTTGGATTAGGTTTGATGGCACACTGAATTGGTGACTAATTACAGCATTCCCAAAGAAGCAGCTTTAATTACAGCCTCTTTAATTCCAATGAGAGCTCTGCTTGGAAAACAGAAGGGCGTGTCTGAAGCAGATCTGCATGCTCTGATCCCTGAGTGTAGTTTGGAAAATAAATCACCAGGGAAGCCCAGAGGCTTTTTCCATTAGCTCTCAGAGGACACCACTTTATAACCACTGCCAATGCATCTCAAGGGAGAGGCCACTTACAGTCTGTAAGGCCTGAGTACAGCAAGCCGGTGGCCTAACCAAACCGGATCACATCTTGGTCCAGTGGGAAGCTGACCCTGGCTTGGGTTGTATCCCTTCACTCTTCTCTGGAAACAACAGTCCAGCAGTCAAGACATGACAGGAAACTTTGACTCCTGCCGTGTGAAAAAGCAACTAGATAATTGTGCTGTCTTGTGTTGGAAATCATTTACTGATTCCTGCCTCCTCTTGAGCCTTACACACTGATTCAGGGCTTTTGAATAGGCTTCTGATGATGCATCCTGGATTTACAGACCCCGACAGGTTTTTCTGTGTGTATATCACAGGAAGTGCCTCTTCCCTTACTATTAGGCTACAAAGACTGCCAGAATATATATATCCTGAAATAATGTATGCATTACATATAACATAATATAATTTACATATAATCATATTAAATAAAATATTTACTTTATATTAATTTTAAGTACATATTTTATATATACATCTTATATTAATATATTATCAATATATAAATATATTACCTATATTTATATACATTACATATTTACATATACATTATTTAATGGTACATTTTATTATGCATATTTTACTACAATCAAAAAACTTGGGGGGCACATCTAACAGTACTAATAGAGCTTACTCTTTGCTCTGTGCTCAGGGATCACTCTTGGTAGGAAGTAAGCAAGTATATGTGGTGCCAGGGATCAAACCCAGTTTCATATAAGGTAAATGTCCTACCCACTGAACTAGATCTCCAGTCCTCAAAAAAATATTCTTAAGGACGCATTAAACAATAGTAGTCATTTTAAATCAGGCATGACAATGTAAAAACTAACAAAAGAAATGTTTTATTAATGGTATCTTCACTTATATTTGCATATATATTATTATATGTATATTAAATAATGTAAGCATGCTATTGTGGTTAACTTTAGACTTTTATTGAATCTCTCATTTAAATAAGTTTTAATGACTTGTATAAGATGAATTTCAGAAGATTGTTTTTTTTTTTCTATGATAGAATTAAGATCAGGAATTAGTTACCCTTAGCTTTCCATTAAAGTCAATGTTTTTCTTCTTCTTTGTCTCTTAAAATATATTCTCTCCAAAACAATATTGTCATTTGAATTTTCTTGGAACTCTTCTACTTTTCAGTATTGTTATAATAGCAATGATCAGAAATCTTAACTACAATGTAAGATATTAACTTCTTTATCAGTTATGTCATTAACTCTTAAGTCCAAAAAGTAGAATGATGCTCTTATATTATAGCTGGGTTCAGAAATAAAAGCATATTTAATTCTTGCAGTCAAACCAAATGGTAGGTAGAGGAGAAAGGACATTTCCATTACCTGCTTCCACTCCCAAATAATTTTTTTCTGATGTTGATTTTTATCAATAACATTGTTTTTCATTTTCCAGCTGAATTTGGGTTAAATCTAGATTGGGACACGTAAAAACAAAGCCCTAAGTGCCAAGGTGCATATGTCTATATGATATTTCTCAGGGAAGAGAGTGAAGCAGAAAGGATGTTTTAGGATTAGCATCTAGCTATTTTTGGTTCTTTGAACAAACTATGCAGATGTTTAAACCCTCATGACGCAATGAGATCATGCAAAGGGTCCAACTGTTTCAAAACCTAAATTATCTCTGATGACGCTTTATATGCAACAATTCTTTGATTCTTTAATATCCCTTGGGGGAGATTTTATTCTTACCCCCTTTCCATAGATTTGCAATTACTGATTCAAAAATCACCTTTATTTTTTTTTTTCACCCAGAAACTCTTGTGGTTCTGAGCAATGATGGTACTTAATCATTGTCAGAGATCTTTACAGAGAAACAGATATAGAAACTGCCCTTCAGTCACTTGTAGGCATCTGATCTCCATGTAGGCATGAGGTTTGGACTAAAAGACTGTGAGTGATGATTTCAGCCAGTTAAACCAGAACTGGCACATAGAAGCTATGTCATCTAGGCAAAGTCAAGTCGCGTTTCTGGCCCTGTCAAAAGACTGTTCTAGTCCTCTGTAAGGACCTGTCTGCCTCCAAGGATTTCTTATTTTAAAACTTTCTAGGCCTTTTATATCTAATAAAAAGTGGATGTTAACATTTCAACGTAGAATTTACCACTTTGTAAAAATGAATAGAGTGGGCAAAGGCAGAATGAGTACAGTGAATAAAAGAAGAGTGAGAAAATTGGAAGAGATAGCATTAGAGTAATTTCTCAGAAGAGACAAAGGCTTCTGAAGAGACATTATCAAGAACTATATCACAATCATACTTCATGAACCAGGGTGGGAAATGTTCTAATTTGCAGACTAGGTGCTAGAATCAACATCATTCATGCATGACTAGCCCCTCTTAATATTTTGGAGAGCGTGAGTAGCATTTTTCTTTCTGGATATCTTTATGAGTAAAGGTATAAACTCAGAAATAGGTCCTAAAATTCTCAATGGCATCAAACAAAAGGAGCACGTCTGAAGGTCTTTGCCTAGCAGGAATATAAAGAGACTCTGATGCAGCCTGGAGGTAGCCACTACTTTACACATGAAGTGACACCTGATAAAATAATGTTCATATCATGCCAACAGAAGTTAAAACTTCCAGTGACCGCAATACTTACCCTACATATTACTATTCCATATTTTTGCACATCAGAGGGAAATCTGAGAACTTACAATATCCTGCTGAATCAGTTTTCAAAACTATCTCTAGCTAGATCGATTCCACCTTTCAAATTCTTGCAAAGGGTTTTTAAATCCATTTGAACACCAAGCACTGTGAAGCCTGTATAGAGTTAAGATGTAAATGATATGATCACATGAGCTTTGAATTGGCGGTAGAAATCTCAATTACTTAGACATAACTCTGCCACTTTCTAGCTGTAAAAAGAGGGGAAAAAAAAGAAATGTTATTTGACATATTCACTTATTCCCATTAGCCAAGTACATCATTGTGCTGGTATAATGACAAAAATTCAAACTTGCTAAAAGTTGCCAGAAGGAACTTGAGCTCCTTTTGTCATTGCATGTTTTCTCAAGCACTGAGTTCTGAAACTCTTTCTCTTGAAAGGATGTCGTAATAATGTGACCATACAAGTCAATCATTAGACTGAGAATCTTGGCTCCATGCATTCACCATTTCTTTCAGTTGTTCTTGATGGGAAGCTGCTACTATTTGGGGGAAGAGTCATAGACACCTTTGAGAATTTGTGAGTTGAAAGTTAAGGCTCTCTGAGTTAGCTGTGATGAAACACATCCACTTCACTCCCAACTAAGGGTTTAAAACATACACTGCACAACTTCAGGCAGTTCAACTTGACCCTCTGTACCCTTGTAACATGCTGTTTCTGGAATGGAATTTGGAATCTTCAAACCTAAGGTAGAATCTGAATTATCACCCATTACCTTCTTCTGAATCCCAGCATTCTCATTTACTAATCCTGGCAGATGATGCTACCAAAGTGCTTAACTTTGGTAGAACCCCTCCTGTTCCACAAGCACAGGTCCAGCCCTGGGGCAGCTAAGAAACAAAAAAACAACCAGGGAACTAGGCAAAAATCAACCCTATTCAGGATAGGGGATGGCCATAACCTAAATGAACTACCCTAGTAAATATAATTAAAAAATTGATTTTGGGGCCAGAGAGATAGCATGGAGGTAAGGTGTTTGCCTTGCATGCCAAAGTGGTTCGAGTCCCCGCCCATGAGCCTGCCAGGAGTGATTTCTGAACTTAGAGCCAGGAGTAACCCCTGAGTGCTGCCTGATGTGACCCAAAAACCAAAAAAAATTTGTTTTTTTACAATTACTTACCAATTTATTTCTTACAAAATTGGAGAGGGCTCACGTGGCAATATTCAGGAGTTACTCTGGCACTTAGGAATTATTCTTGGCAATACTTGAGGGACCATATGGGATACCAGAGTTTGTATAGGGTCAGTGCATGCAAGGCCAAGTGTGCTGCCTGCTGTACTATCTCTCCAACCCCAGAAATTTATTTCATTTTTGACACTATGGCTTACAAAACTGTTGTCGGTGGGATTTCACTCATAAAATATCCCAGCACCACAGTCTTTTCAGAATATCTGATTCCTTCTGCCCCATTACTCCAATGTCTTCCCTCCATCTCCCCCCCCCCCCAACAACCCCTGCAGTAAATGTCCTCAGGAACATAGGTTCTCAGTTTCTGTTCCCTTTGGGCACTTTCTATTTCCTATGTTTCTTTAGTAAGGGTAATTTAATTGGGCATCTCTCGCAAGCTTTTTCATTAGCACCAATCACAAACACTTTGCAGTGGCCTCCAGTGAGTGCTAAGGTTACTGGAGCAACTTGTAAATGCTAATGGCTCCTCAGGCCACCTTTCCCTGACTAATTGCTGATGGGTACACAGCCTGCAGGCTCTAACTCTGCCTCACACCCTCTGAGCAGAAGTTGTGAGCTGTACTGCAACCTTACTTGGTTTTATTCTTTTCCCCTGAGACAGGTTCAACCCTGCCTCCAAGGCTGCATGTTGACTTTGAGTTGAGCAATGAAGATAGGGAAAGGAACTACAGACTGTTGGCTGTGGTAGAGCAGCAACACAGACAGACCTGAGATTTAGATTAGTCTGTTCTACTATGACTCCTCCAATGATTCCTGCCTTTGGTAACCGTTGGGAAGCATGTCAGAACATGGCTCTAATAACAAAATTCTCCTGCCTGCTTGTATGCTATTCAGACAATCTCAGCGGTCCCATGGGCAAAGATTTAACTCTAAAAATACTGCATCAAGGGTAATGAGTACCAACAAGTTTTCCTGTTAGTGAGTACCTCACAATCCTTGAAGTGCTGAGTTGAATACAGGGCAGACTCTATTAAGTGCTTTTGATACTGGTTCATTCTCCTTATTAAAACCATTTCACCTCAATTTTTCTGGATAGCTATGATTTAAGAAAAGCCATTGTGGGTTTGAGACTTGGTGCTGCTAGACACCCATTCC
>PVKC010044280.1:0-11622 GCA_004027635.1 Crocidura indochinensis | reverse complement strand
ACATATGTGTTTGTGTTAGCTTCAAGATAAGATATAAAACTGCAACTCTGCTTTCTTATGTTCTTTTAATATGGCATTACTTCAATAGCTGTCATTTATGGTTCCTCAGGATCCTTTCTCCATTCAAATCACAGGATATATTCTATTATCTGCTAATCAAATCTTTAACCTTCCTTCTATTAATATGGAGGGTAACTATAGTTTTCACTTAAATAATTAAGATCATGTAGCAAAATGTAATTATATTATCATGCATTTTATTTGGCTTATCAGAGAGCTTGTTGATACTTGCAATGTCAATTATTAGCATTTGTGTAATAGAAAAGGTGTATTCAAAAGACAAATTGTTTCCTAATGCTTCCAAAAATTCTAGTTTAAGTATATTTCAGGTTCTTGTTTTCTGGACCAAAGGGATCTGGTGGAGAAAAATGTAGGGAAGGATATTTTTCAAATTAAAAAATAAATATATGACAAGGGGAATAATCAAGGAAAACAAAGGAAGAAGGAAGATTCAAAGCAGCTTTTAACAGAATTGACATAAATTAAAAGAGAAAGAACACATTAATTGGGAACAGGGCCTGCCTTTTAAATGAGCTCTTCCCTGATAGTGTGATTGTCTGTATAGGTTTAATTTTAAGAGGTAGATCTTCTTCGATGGACAGAAATGTCTACAAGTTCTGGTCCCATGTACTGTAGAAGCAAAGCTATTGGTTATGAGTACTAAATTTTCCTTTGACATGAATCTGCATTTTTTAGTCTAATGCACCTAGTAGAGGATATCACTAAAAAGTGCACATAAAATGGAATGTTATTTTCATGCACATGAATGTGAGTTCATGTTTTGTCTAAAGTTTTCTCAATACTGTTTGGACCTCGTAAGATCTATGATAGCTATGATCATGAGCAGAGAGAGAAGATAAAGATGGGCCAAGATTGATCTTTATTCTCTTCAAGATTCATAATTGATGGACACATACAGATATCCAGGAAATAAATTATATGCTTAGCTAGAAAGTTGATAATCTGAGGAGAGGGGATGAAACTGTGCTTTACTAATTAATTAGTAAATTATTTAATTTTAATTACTTAATTAACAATTTTCTGAATGCCAGAACTCTATGGAATGTCCTATTGGTGGGGGACCTGCATTCACAATTTTTATCTGCGACCACTACCAGAAGACAATCCAGAGACTTTTGCAATAGCTTCTCTAGAGCCCTTTGATATGTAAAAGGTCTAGTTCTTTAGATCAGCATAGTTAGACATCTGTCAGGTAATGTTTGCCTTTCTTTCTATTGATGACTGATTCTAATCAATAAATCAGGGGGAGCCATGAGGCTGTAACCCCATGATTCCGTGTGTTTTTCTCTTATTTTAGTTTTCCTAGATATTTTCTTATTGTCTTGTTTTCTTATACTGCATGGTGCTCTAACTTCAGACCTGTTCACCAGCCTGTCTTTTGCACCTACTCCTAATATAATAAAATGTTGCCGATATTTTTATATCCTATTTAATAGAGTATACTTAATAGATTGACAACATATATAATAACACCCTTGATTAGTTATGCAGTGCTGAGCAAAATGTTTCACTGCTTGAAAGGAAATTTTTATCACTACTGATAAAGACAAATAGTAAAATCCTACCTCTGAAAACAGAAATTTTTCTACAACTTCCAAAGATGAATGAATCCTTTTGCAAAACTCACTTTCTGTTAATGCCAAATGGTCTCTCTATTCTCAGATGATCCTGTTTCTCTGCTTGCCTAGATACATTTCTTTCTAGACCCAGTCGATACATGCATTGTCTTCCTAGTCATCTGAAGAGGACAGAGAACATAAACAAATAAATATTCTATACATAAATATGTAAATAAAGAACATGCAAATGTGCTTGCTCCTTATCTGAGTCTGAACAAAAACACTTTGTTTTCATTAAAAAACAAGCAAAAAATTGTTCATGACTGCTAAAGTATCAGCTATTTTGTGATACTGAGGTGTTTTTTTGTTTGTTTGTTTTGTTTTTGTTTTTAGCAGAGTGTGTTTCATGTATCCATTTGACACAGAGACAAAAAGAATAATACTAGAATGCATTTTCTCACCAGTCAATTGATCAATAAATAGTAAATCTCTCTTGTCTTAATGTTCACCTGGTGTTCTTTGAGCATCATTTATGTGTATTTTGCCCTCAATGAGGATAAAATAAAGATTATTGTGTGCTTAAGGGTTTAATATGTATGGGGCTGCATATGCAACACTATTTCCCAAGTCAATAACTCTTTTCATTTTTGCCCTTCTATCTTATCTTTATTTTATGTAAAGTGCTATAAACTTGCTATTGTTTTTATATCAATCATTAAAATCCAGTTACATATGCAAAGCTTTATTTATCTAGCTGCCCAGATACTTTTAGAAGCTTAACATACTTGTTTATATATACCACCTGCAATAATGGATCATGTAGAGTGAAAGGAAATCTTACTGCTTAATGTAGAATATCTTACCACAGGAAGCTTCACTATTTTCAATAAATATTGAAGAAAACAGAAAAAAAAATAAGGCCGAATTGATAATAAATAGGACTCTCGCCTTGCACATGACCAACCAGGTTTAATCCCCAACCTTGCATAATGTCTCTTCAGCACCACTGGGATTAATTCCTAAATGTAAAGTCAGAAGTATCTTCATAAGCATTGCCTGAAGTAGCCACAAAGTAAACAAATACATATTATGAAATTGATTGCTATTTAAATGCTGAAGTGGCACATAGGATCCTTATATGTAGGATGCTTGTTATATGCCTTTTAGTAAAATTAATTTTCTTCCAAATGTCATCTCTGTTCATAGAATTTAATGTCAATGCATAGAATATAGACACATATATTAAATAAGACAACCTTAAGTGGAAACACACATAGACATATACAAAATTCAAAATGTTTGATAAAAATGTACTTCAAATCTTTTTGTCTCTTTCCTAAAATCATTTTATTTTATTATTATTTTATAAAATTATTTTATAGCTATTTAATAAAATTTAAGTACTGTTTTTAGTAGTAAAATCTTTTCTAGGGAAAGACTCTCAAATTTCTGGGCTGTAGTGATGGAAGAGCGGTAAGGTGTCTGCCTTGCATGCCTCTGACCTAGGACAGACCATAGTAAGATCCCTCGCCTCCATTGTCCCAGTAATGTTCCTATACATCCATTATGACTTTATGTAAGCTACCTACTAAAGATCACATCTGTTTCTTTTGCCTTTGGGAATTTGATATTCACCTAGTTACTTTTTTAACTTTATATTTCACAAATGTGAGAGGTAATTATGTGTCTATCCCTCTCCTTCTGCTTAATGTCATTCAGCATGATACATTCACTCCAGATTCACCTATGAAGCAACAAATTAAAAAATTATAATTTTAAAATCAACTTCAATTTTCCCCAACCATTTATTTTTCTCTATAGAAGCATTCTTAGGCTTGCTTGCTGTAAAAATCTAGACATCTCTAGGAGAATATTACAAGGCTTTTGGAGTACAATTAAATAAAGGAAAAGACATGAGAAATGTTTCACTCACCTTGTTCAATCTTTAGCAAAGCAGTTCATCAAAATGCAAAATGCTTTTCTGGTTTCTACCATCAGCTTTGACTAAAGTGAACAGAACTTGCTTAACTGTCTATCCATATTTCCATACTTTTTTACTAGTATTCTACCTTAGGATTCTGAAAAATGTAAGAAAAGTTTTTTTTGAGTTTCAGTTTGTAAAACTATTTATTTTACTGATGACAGGTGACAATTTTCATCTTTTTAAATGTCTAAGCTGAAACTAGCAGTCTTTGTTTCCAAGATTCATGTCCTAACTTTCTAGACTACAACTGTATATGATCTCAAATTAAAATTGTAGCAATCTGGGTTGAAACAAATCATGAGTCTATTTTATTTTTCTTTATAAATGGTAAGAAATGAGATTAGTATTTTTGAAGTGCTCTAACACATTCAAGGTGTTGAAACAATGTAGAGGTAGGCTTTTTTTTAATCATACATGTTCATTTTTCACCTTACTTTTTGTAATTAGGGATGACATGGATATGTATGTGTAGTCATGTATGTATGCATATACATATATGCATGTGTCTTTAAGAAAAACAAAGAACCATTTTGTAATATAATCATTTCTTTAAAATAATTTTAAATTTTTAATATTGTGACTTTCTATTCAATACAAATACTAGTGTGTAAAGATGTTTCAAGTATTAGAGATATTATATAGCCAGGAAGTGAAATTCATTAGTTTGAGTGAAGAATAATTTTAGGAAAAAAATAAAACGAATGCCATAATTCTTAACTTTCTTTTGTTATCTATCATGAAGTCTGGCATAGCGTTCACCAGGTTATACTAGAAGATGTTGAAATAGAAAACTTCCAAATGTCAGTGGTTTAAATCAGTGAGAAAAATTTTTGTGCTATATATTTAATCATATTTGAACATGTAGTTGACTTTTTTTTAATCAGCCACACTCATGGAGGCAGAATGTCAAAGCCCCAACATTTGGATGTATCATTTATCATGGTGAAGCAAATGGAAAAAGCTCAAATGGATATTTATTTTTGCTTTGTTTTTCTTTGTTCTGGAGCATACCCGAAGGTGCTTAGTGGTTATTACTGGCTCTGCATACAAGGATCACCTCCTGACAAGCTAGGGAACCATATGGGATTAGGGAGATCAAATCAGGATTGGCCATATGCAGTTAGTTGATCTGGTGAACGCTCTGCCAGACTTCATGATACATAACAGAAGGAAGTTAAGCATAATTAAATTGGTTTTATTTTCTTGAAATATCTTTGTGCTTTTACTAGTACTTATACTGTGCTATCACTTGTAACAACTGTGCTATCACTAAGGCCTGGATATTAAGGTTTTAACTTTAAACAATATACTTAACCTGCAATCATATATCATTGTTCCCCAAATTTTTTCAAAATTTCACATGCCCAATATTTATTCATAATATATAGTTATATTATAGTAGTAAAATAAAATAGTTTCAGTGGAAAACCCGATAACAGTTAATCTAAGGAATTGACGGGGCTGTGCCCATGCAAGTGGTAAGGAGTCTTGCAGGCAGCTAACCTAGGATGGATCTAGGTTCTATCCCCTGGTGTCCCATATGGTCCCTCAAACCAGGGGTGATTTCTGAGGGCATGTCCAGTAGTAACTACTGAGCATCACCGGATATGGTCCTAAAAGCAAAACAACAAACACAACAAAAATAAGTCAATCTATGGAACTGAGTTTACCACAGTGGGGAAATGAATAGTGGGAGGGTGTAGTACAGTGAGTTAGGAAGGAATAGACATTGTGTTGCAGGGTGTGGTTTGGTAATATTGTATGCATGAAACACAATCATTAACATTAATGTAAAACATGGCCCCTGCAATAAAATGTCTAAATACTACAGAAAATTTACCACAAGATTCTACTCACAACAGTGGTTGCTATGAGACAGGAACATAATAATTCTACAGCTTTGATGTAACTTGCAGAATTCGCACATTAAATGAGAACTAAAATACTTGGAACCCAGGAACTTCCTTTTCAAGTGACCTGACATAGGTGTCAAAATAACTTTGAATGCACTTATTTACTTAAATAAGTAATTCTTAGAATTTTCTCCTTATATTTTAATTCACTGAAACCTAGATGAAGGTCTTTTTATAATATATATTGTTACTCTTGCTATTCAAAACACTGCAGACATTGCAGATTAAAAATACAGTGTAGGTGCTGGAGAGATATCACAGCGGTAGGGCATTTGCCTTGCACTCAGCCAATCCAGGACAGACGGTGTTTTGAATCCCAGCTTTCCATATGGTTCCCCAAGCCTGCCAAAAGTGACTTTGAGTGCAGAACCAGTAGTAACCCCTGAAGCACTGATGGATGTGACCCAAAAACAAAATCCCCCCCAAAATAAAGTATTCTGTAATATATATTTTCTTATTCATAAAAATGAAGTCTGGAAATAATTTAAATGTCTTTGTTTCACAAGGTGTCCTTCTCAAATAAGCCTCAAGAACATATAGTAAAGAACTTAAATAAAATAAATTGCTATTTTAATGTAACTTATATTTAACATTATTTAACCAATTTATATTTCCATAAATCAACTACCTATAGCTAGTGTACACATAAAACATTACTGTTAATGTAATAACATAATATTTTATTAATGTTATAGGGGTTTAGGCTTATTGTCAATAAATTTCATATGTTTATAACTAATGAATCTTAAGGCTATTAAGTAATTTTGATTACATTTTTGAATATATATGATATTAGTTAGCAGTTTTAATATTGTATATATTTGGGAAAATCTTAAGTAAGTAAAAAATAAAACAAAGAAAAGCACTTTATGTTATATTATAAAAATGTAATTTGACTTCTATTTGTGCTGTATGATTTAAATAACCACACTCAGATCTCAATAATTGATGTAAAATTTATGTAATGGTAGTATCTTTATTCTATCCTATTTTACTACTTTTCCTGAGATCCTAAAAGATGGAAGAACCTATTTTTTCCCAAACGAACTTAGAAGACAGTTAATACAATCCAATGTTTTTATTGGCCTATGGTAATATATTTTTTAGGAGCCTCATATTTAGAGTGCCCAGGCATTAATAATCCTGGCATTATTCTAGAGATTGCTTCTGATGACAGTCAGGGTGTCAGAGCTTTGCCAGTATCTACTGCAGACAAGGCTAGCTCACTATTTGCTGAATTATCTCTCAGTCCCGCCCCCAGCCAAAAAAATATCTAAAATTAGGGTGGACAATGTTTTCAGTTCTAGTTCATATAAATGCATTTAAAAGAATAATCAATTGCCATCATGGTCTATTTAATTTACAAACAGAATGCATGAATAAATTGAGCAAATTAAAATCAGTAACTCCTTTAAAATATTGCATTTAGTTCAGTTATATTGTAATGGTATTAGAAGCACTTTTATAATTTAATGAACAGACCACCCTGACCTAAACCTACCATACTTACTTCATTTAATTATATGCACTGATCAACATAAATTATATATTAAAAGAGAACAAAATGTTAAATGAAATCCACCAAAAATCTTTCTTCTCTTAAGGAGTGAGTGTTTGAACAGATAAATTATTTCAAATATATTTTATAAAATAGATAAATTCTAATAATGGGTCACCCATTACTTTGAAATCAGTCATGATGTCTATGTAAAATAGATGGTGAATTTAGACTCACATAAAAAGATATATTTTTATATATCTTACCCAATTTTATTCAATGATACAATTTGAAAAACTCTAAATTAATTTTATATCCAGACACCATTCCTATACGAAATAATTCTTGAATTGTTTTCCAGTGCTGTCCCTTAATAATTTATTTCTGGGGCCAGAGCAATAGCACAGTGGTAGGATGTTTGCCTTGCACATGGCCAATCCCAGATGGATCCCGGCTTTATTCCCGGCATCCCATATGGTGCCCTGAGCCTGCCAGGAGTGATTTCTATGCACAGAGCAAGGAGTAACCCCTGAATGTGGCCAGATGTGGCCCCAAAACAAAAACAAACAAACCCCAAAACTAATTTTTTTCTTTCACCATTCATTTTCACAAATATGGTTTTTTTTTTCTGATCTTATTCTTTACAAATTTCATAAATGGTCAGAAAGACAGAAAAGTTAAGCTTTGCAAGATGTTCACCTCAAGTGTTCACAGGAACATTACCTAGTGTGTTCCCTGATTACAGAGCTAGGAGTAAATTCTCAACATTGCCAATGTCAAACATTTTCAAACTGCTTTTGGATTTGCCCAACTCTCAACTCCAAATAAACCTTTAAAAGGAATGTCATACAATATAATTATATGCTATGTAGGATTTTCATGTTGACATTTCTCAATGTAATCCTCTATAGATTGTGACTATGAGGTATAGTTTCTTTGTAATGCCAATTATCCTGTTATAAAATTGAACGAGTTTTGCCTTGGAATTCATAAAATATTCTTTCCTCTTTAATTATTTTAAGGATAATTACTTTATTGCTTAATATAACGTGGAAAGCAAGTCATATACTTTTATATATTATATATACATATAAATATATAAAATATATAAATATATACAAATAATAAATATATATTAACTTTTGTGTTTGTAGTTAATTAGAAAAAATTAACGACTTGACATTTCCTGCCTGTCAGGTACCAAAATTTAGATCAATTCTAAAGTTTGTGCTGAATAAAGTAGTTAGTGTTTTTCAGTTAGGAAAGTAAAAGCTAAGAACAGATTCAGAACTAACTCCTGAGTTCTCCACTGTCTCCAGAATATTACCTGGGTCTAAGGTACTATATAATATAGATTTTAATGTGGGTTTTAATTCTTATTAGCCTGTTATTCTTCTTCAATTACCCTTCTTTTTTTTAGGGATAAAATAATCTACCCATGCAGTTTTAATCAGAAATTTTGTGTCAATTTACCTAAATTCACTAAACAAGCATTTGTCAAGTTTTCACAAGTATTCACCAATACTCTTGATAACTATGCAATAAGCATTGAAGCCACCATGAATTCAACTACAAGCAAACAACTGTACATGGAATGGTAAGTACAGCTACAAATTAATAATATTTAAAATATTCACTGTACAAACACAAACTCATAAGTTCACATATCTCAAGTGTAAATAGATTTGAGTGGACTAATTTTTTTTTTGGTTTTTGGACCAAAACCGGTGATGCTCAGAGATTACTCCTGGATATTCACTCAGAAATCACTCCTGACTTGGGGGACCACAGTCCATCCTAGGCTAGCGTGGCAAGACACCTTATACCGCTTGCACCATCACTCCAGCTCCAATTGAATTCAGATTTTTTTTTTGGTTTTGGGGTCACACCCGGCAGTGCTCAGGGGTTACTCCTGGCTTTATGCTCAGAAATCGCTCTGGCAGGCTCGGGGGATCATATGGGATGCCAGGATTTGAACCACCATCCTTCTGCATCTGAGGCAAACACGTTACCGCTGTGCTATCGCTCCGGCCCCCTGAATGGACAATTTTAAATATTAAAACGTAAGAGCTTTTTAAAAATTTTATTTAATAAGACATAATCTAATACAAACTATAAAGTTCCTTTAAAGAAGCTACATCAACTTCATAAAAATAACCTTAGTTGTTATTTAAATTCATAAAAGATCTATTTGGAAGAATTTTATTTTTTTTGCTTTAGATTCTTTACCCCTGCTTTATTTCTCAAATACAATGATTTTATGGTGAACATGCCTGCTTGTAAAGTAATTTTAGCAAATGCTTAAAAGTATCTTCCGGGCTGAGTGTATTAAGTTTTATATAAGTCGTGTTTTCAATGTTCTGCTTTATTGCAGTGATGTGCATGGACCCTATAGTGTTTATGTAAGCTGGAGGCTACTGCCGTCATCTTTAGAACATCTAGCCAACTGCTTTTATGTCTTTAAGATACTCTAACAGGCAAAATAGCATTGGCAATAAGAGCATCAGGAAATAAAGATACATTTCAGGAATGGACTTCTCTAAAATCTTGCCTGATGGTTGAATAGGCCCATAAGTGCTTTTGTAGATTTTGCAGATAATCAAGAATGGGATTTCTTTTCAGATTTTTATTCTCAAATGGAAGTTTTTTCTCTTAGGAAAGAGAGTATGTTCTGATAAAACCATATGCATAATGATTTCTCTCTATCCATTTCTATGAAAGTATTTGGATTTCTTCTGTTCATTTTAAGATTATGGAGACACTATCTTATAAACTTGAATAGTTTTTTTTAATTACCAACTTGAACTTATTTCAGTTGAATGATTTTCCAAATTGTTATATGAAAACAAAACAAAAGGCATGCTACCTTTCTTCATCACCCACAAAACTCTAAAATAAATGGTGCTACTAAATGATAAAATTTATGACATTTCACAGTAAAAATAAAATTTGGCAAGGAATGAACAAGATATAATCATGGCAATATCCTGAGCATTTAGTTAAAAGGAAAACTTGCATCTTATAACATTTTCCATCTTTCTATTTTTGCATTTTATATATTTTTTGTAATTTTTACTTGAATTTTATTTGATTTTGGTCAGTTTAGAATCATATAATAAGAATCAGGTATTTATCAACTAATATTCAGATTAATCTAAAAAGGCAGAATTTTGGAAGGACACTTTGTATTTAAGCAGTAGCATGGATTTAAATTAAATGATCTTTTTTAATTATAGGCATAAAGACAATGTGGAAAATAAAGATAAGAAGAATTTCAGACTGTTCAAAATCATAGAGTAGACTTTAATTTATATGCTAACAAACTTTGAAAATTAAAATATTAATCATGCTGTACTATATAAAATATGATTTATAGATTTGAGAAAGTTAAAGTTATGAACATAAATATTTAAAAAAATTAAGGATATAATAATAATCCCATATTATTACTAAAATAGCAACTATACAATTACTTAAAGTTAAAATTATATAATATTTGGTCAAAGTGTTATATTTATTTGCTTTGATAATGAGGAAGTGACATTTTTAAGAATTTTTTGCTTTATTTAGCTTTGTATAGAACATGAATTTCATAATTTACTGTAAAGGTATATAAGATAATGGTTTTTTAAATACTTTTGTTATATGATAACATGTTTTTATAATTTCTAAATTATTTAAATGAATAACTACAATAATGCAATAAAACATTACACTAATATGATTTAAAGAAATATATATGGAATGATGATAGATGGGAAAATTTTATATTTGAATTACATATAGTAGGAAAATTTATAGATACTGAAAAAATGACATTATCTATTTTAATCTGTTATAAGTAGCACTGCATGTTAAACACTGTATTTCTTTATATTTAGTTGACATTTACTCTCAATATCAGTTTTGCATAATCTTAAAAGGAAAAAGAAGCAATAGTCAAGTACTTTGAGTAAATGGCAAGAGTCAGGGTGCTAATAGAGTGAACAAAAAACTTGCTTTGCATGCACCTAAATTTGGTCCCCTGACTGCATACCATCCTACTATCAAGACCAACAATGATCTTTGATGATTCAGTAAAGAGTAAACCATGAAAACAGTTATATAATAACTCTTATATAAGTTATTTGGGGGAATACTCAAAGTAATCCTGGGGGAAGAAACCAGGAACATATTTATTTTACAGAGAACACACATTCTGAAATATTGTGAGCAAAGCCTGGAGATTTAGGTCAAGTGGGAAAACACAGATTTGACAAGTTCAAAGCTCTGGCTTTTCATTCCTAACTGCATCACCAACTCTATTTCAGGTAGTAGCCTTACAACTTTTGAAAAGAAAAATCTCTACAGTTGCAATCAATAGTTACAAGGCCCCAATTCTTCAAAAATATTGTCATTGATAATTAAAATCCCACAGAACCACAATCCTGAGTAAGAATTTATTTTTGTTTTATCTTTTCTTCTTCTTCTTCTTCTTCTTCTTCTTCTTCTTCTTCTTCTTCTTCTTCTTCTTCTTCTTCTTCTTCTTCTTCTTCTTCTTCTTCTTCTTCTTCTTCTTCTTCTTCTTCTTCTTCTTCTTCTTCTTCT
>PVKC010044279.1:0-11623 GCA_004027635.1 Crocidura indochinensis | reverse complement strand
GGGGGGGGGAAATCCTAGAGGAAATGGCTGTTGTCTCCCGCCCCCATGTGCCCCACCTTTCCCTCTCCCTCACGCCCAGCTGCTCAGTTCTGCTCACTGATTCTTTTCTACATCCTGATCCCTGGAGGCTTCGCCACCAAAATGACCGTAAAAGGAAAGAGAAACCAAGAAGAGGGCTCAGGAGTTGTGGGGAGGGAGGCCGCAAGACTGGAAGGACCTGAAAGCAGCTTTGGGGAGAAGCTGATTGGGGGCGAGGGGAGGGCAGGACAGAGAAAGCTTTGAGATGAATCTGTCAGAGCCCTGAGGAAGAGGGGGTTTGAGGGGCATTTTTATTTGATGCGCCTGAACTTGGGAGTATGTGGCCTTGGGAAGGAGGAGGAAAGAATGGAAGGTGGAAATGGAGAGAATTCTCTTATTAGCAACATGAGAGCACAGGGTAAGAATGTCATCTTTCTAGGCTTCCCTGAGAACAGAACCTGTTTCAGGAGGAGGAAGGATGGTGGGAGAGAGTAATGATGGAAAAGAAGGAAATTTTAATCTGATTTCTCGGATTTGGACTTTGGGTGTGGCTGGGTCAAAGGCCCGTTTCTCAAATCCCTGTAAATCCCGGTAGGGGGCAGCACCGGGCTGCAGAGAGCTCATGGTTAGGCGAACTGGAGAGAGTGGGAGGCCAGGCCACCACGCTGAGAACAGGAAGGCAGGTGGGGAAACCGAGCCAATTTCCCTCCTGTAGTTTTTTTTTTTTTTTCTTCCAGAGCCTTCCTTAGTGTTAATATTATAACTCTGTAGAATTTGCAGAGATTCATTCACTTTTGTAGCCTATGTGGGTTCTTTTCCCAAATCTTGGGAGCCAGAGGGATGCTGCTTCCAGTCCAAAGATCTAATTTCTGTATCCAACAACCAACGCCTCCTTAGAACACCCGAGCCCCCTTCTTTCCCCACTCAAGATGAGTGAGTTGTAAGGATGTAAGGAGAATTCCTTAGCTTCCCAAAAAAGGAGGAATAAAGACTTCCTTCCTGCTGCCCTCCTCTTCCTCTTCCTTTCCCCTTCTCTGACAGAATTTTTCCCTGCTCTGCTTTTTAGAATTGCAGCTTATTGTTTTGTTTTAAGGGGTGGAGGGAGGGAGGTTGGGGCAAACTTTTTTTTATATATATATATAATACACAGTGTTTCTTTTTCTTCTCTTCCCCCATCCTTTTCCTGTTCTTGGTTCATTTCTCTTCTGAATGGTTGAGCTTGTGTCAGCAGAGGGAAGATGAGGATTGTGAGACAAGGTCCCCTGGTGCTGATGAATTGAAGGGTCTGGAATTGTGGGCTGACACAGATTCCTACAGGCTTTGAGGGAGGGGCTCTCTGAGTTGCTGTGTCCTGGTGAGCAGCCCGACCAAATAAAACCGCTTTTCTAAAAGGATGTGTGTTGGGTTGTTTTCTCTGAAGGCAGTTAGAAAGTATTAGCTAAGTAGAGAGCCAGTCAGGGAAATTGGGAGAAGGGATATTTATTTAAACATGTCTCACTTGCCTGGAGAATTGGTGTATTATCATCTCCACTTGAGCAATGAGGAAACCCAATACTAGGGCCATAGGTATGACTACATGGCAAAAATGCTGCTTTACATGTATGAGACCATGGATCTAATCCCTGGTGCCATACACATGGACCGAGTGCAGGCTTTGCCCCATGTACTGTCCCTTCTGGGATCTCATAGCCAGACATGTCATCCCAGCTAGACATCCCAACATGTCATCCCAACATGACATTTCCTGTCATGGCAACAATAATGCCAACAAAAGGTAAGGCAAGGGATAGGAAGGGTAAGAAAACCAGAGCTGGGGGGTCGGAGAGATAGCATGGAGGTAAGGCATTTGCCTTGCATGCAGAAGGTTGATGGTTTGAATCCCAGCATCCCATATGGTCCTCTGAGCCTGCCAGGAGCGATTTCTGAGCATAGAGCCAGGAGTAACCCCTGAGCGCTGCCAGGTGTGACCCCACCCAAAAAAAAAATCAGAGTTGGGATTCCAAGTTTAGTAGGCTGGTCCACAGTCATTGATTACATTCTGCAAGGCTCTGATCTGGATTCACTTCCCTCCGGGACCTCTGCTCAACCCTACCCAGCTCCAGAGGCTAGTATACACTTAGGTTCATGGACCTAAAGGAGGTATCCTTGAGAACATACAGAAGGTGAGTATCACAATTGCCTCCAGTGCCAGTTAGGTGGCCAGTCCTGGAGGCATTACATGTTCACACCTCTGAGATAGACACTTGCTTTATTCTGCAGCCTCTTTAAGAGCAGCCAATCCTGTTGGCCACAGGTTTGATATTTCTCAAGCAGGGGACTCAGCCACAGCACTCTTCTACATGCTTCAGCATTGCCTTGTCCCTATAAACAAGGAGCATTTATTCTGGAGCATTAGCTAGCCTCAAAGGTTCCCCTTTGACTCCCTTGTCCAGAGACTAACAGAGACCATGACTGTAAGTCTTTCTGGAAAGATTTGAGTTTCCACCCAAAGAAACAGAAACTAGTGGTCTGATGAAATGCTCAAAGGGCTGGAGCACATGCTTCACATTCGAGAAGCCTGGGTTCAGTCTGTAGTTCTACCAGAAGCTTCCCCTTAGCACTGAGAAACCCCAAGCATCATTGTACAACTGGACAGCATTGCACAAGAGTACAACCTGTACTGTACATTTGTATCACTTGTAGCTATACCACTACAGTAATAATCCCAAGCTATAGCACAATGGATAAATGCTTGCCTTTGATGTGACTGACCTGGACCCCTGAGCCCACCTAGAGTGATCCTGAGTGCAGATCCAGGCGTTACTCCTGAGCATTGCTGGGTGTGGCTCAGAAACCAAAGGGGTGGGGGGAGGTGGAGGAATGGAGACTAATGAGGACAGCTCAGAGCCTGGCAGCCAGGAAACTTCCCTCCAGCCTGGAAAGTCCTACCCAGGGTCCTTCTTCCTCTGGGATCCAGATGTGCAACTGAGCAAAGCAGGAAATGATTCCAAGAGCTCAGTTGGGGGTGGGTGGATATCTAACCCCAGGGAAGGCAAGAGAAGTTCTGGGACAACAGACCCTTCTAATCTCATCTCTCACACCACTGACCCTCCCCTACATGCCCCCCCTCACTGGCCCCTCATTCTCTCAGTTCCAGCCAAGTCAACCCCCTGTTACGTCATATCACAGTGTGGATCACAGGGTCAAAAATTAGACATGAATCCTTTTCCTCATTTCATGCTGTAGGAAGGATGGTGACTGGTTTGGCAGGCAAATGTGGCAGGGGTGGGGACAGGAATTAGGCATATTGTTGCCTACTCAGAGGATTAACTAGATCTTTCAGGGTACCAACACCACAAAGCAGCTTTCATCAGCCAGTCACAAAACTGCCCCCTTTCCATCACTGGTATTATTTCAATTAGCATCAGACAAGAATTCACCACAAAGAGGAGTGGTGCAGTTAGGGAAATACCTACATTAACAACTATCATGACAATCTTAATGAGTGAAAGAAGTAGAATGCTTATCTCAAATACAGGCAAGGGTTGGGAAGGAGGGAGGGGTGCATTGGTGGTGGGAATGTTGTATTGGGGAAGGGGTGTGTTCTGTTTATGATTGAAACCCAACTACAATCATGCTTGTAATCATGGTGCTTAAATAAAGAATTTATATTAAAAAAAAAAAGAATCAGACAAGAAACAAGGCATATTGGCTCCCAAAGGAATGCATCAGCTGTCACCTGGAGAAGAAGTGCAATAGCCTTGGATTGAGTTATCTTTAAATGACAGCTCCAAAGTCCTTATCCTAAAAGGTATCTTTCTCAGAGAGGAGATTGGCAGCTAGTCTGGGGTTTGTCTTGAGCCCACATTGATTCTCACCTGGAATATGGGGGGCTAATCACAGAGACTCTTACTTCACTGCCCATGTTCCTAGCAGAGTATAGTAGATATTTTGAAACTATATATTATACGTAATATATATAGTAAAATTGACTTGACAGGTGGTTTCATCCTCCCTCTTTCTTGACACCTCCTCTCTGAAACTAAACTCATCTCCCCATCTATGTGAGTCATGAATTATTTCCTTCTCAGGGTACTCACATTATTGTTGGGTCAAGAGATAGTATAGCAGGTAGGGCACTTGCTTTGCATGCACTTATCCTGAGTTCAATCTCCAGTTCCCCATATGGTCCCCAAGCCCTGTCAAGAATGATCCCTGAGTCAAGAATAAGATTCGGGCCCGGAGAGATAGCACAGCGGCATTTGCCTTGCAAGCAGCCGATCCAGGATCAAAGGTGGTTGGTTCGAAATCCCGGTGTCTCATATGATCCCCGTGCCTGCCAGGAGCTATTTCTGAGCAGACAATCAGGAGTAACCCCCGAGCACCTCCGGTGAGACCCAAAAACCAAAGAAAAAAAAAAAAAAAAAAAAAAGAATAAGATTCAAGCACCACAGGTGTGGCCCCCAAACAAAATACAAAACAAAAAAAATGAGACTAAGCCTTGAGCAATGACAGGTGTGGCCCAAAACATTAAGAGGAAAAAAAGTAAAGAGGGAATCAAGAATAAATGTACTTGAAAAAAATTCCTGAAAATAGATCTCAGAGCATCTGGATAAATTTTTATATAATATCATTAAGGAATCTCTCTCCTCCCTCTCAAATCAAATTTCCTTGTATATTGGCAAACCTACAACTTCAGATTTTGGACCTAACAGCTGCATAACCCCAGATAAGAGCATTTCTTCTCAGGCTAGGAAGATAGTACAGGAGGGAGGGCACCTGACTTGCTTGCATGAGTCTGGGTTGAATCCCCAGCACCACATTTGATCTTCTCAACACAGAGCCAGGAATAGCTCCTGAGATCTGCTAGATGTGGATCCAACCCTCCCACCCAAATAAAAGAAAGTTCCTTCTCAAATCTTTTCAGCAAGAACCTCAGATGTGGAGAGCAGGAGGGGTAACTCAGTGATAGATTTATTGTATAAGTGTCTTGCATATATGAGGCCTAGATTCAATTCCAGTACTAAAAAAATAAGATAAAATAAAAGGAACTAGATGAAAAAGAAATGGGTATGGGTTGGATCACAACCCAGCAATGCGAGTGTGTGAGGAATCTACTCCTAGCTTTGTGCTTAGGAGTTTCACTTGATATTTTGGAGGTGGGGAAACCAATACTAGAGTTGAACTAGGATCTGCCACATGCAAAACAAAAACCTTAACTTCTATGCTATCTCTCTAGTTCTAGAAATTATAACAAAGTGGAGAGGAAGTAAAAGGGAATCTCAGATCTATGAAGCTCAATCATAAGATTCTAATATTAATATGTTCAGATCACTGTGTCTCTTACCAAATTAAGATCACATGCCACTTCTCGACCTCACCGGAAGCATGAGGTTGAAAGCAAAGGAAGGCTGATTTCCCAAAGGAACACTGGGGGAACTTGGATGAGTAGAAAGCAGAGGGTACAAGGGAGAGAAAACAGATTTCTTTCCCCAGCTGATTTGTTTGTGATAGGATGTAAGGGGCCCAGACACTAAAAAGCCAGTGTCCAGCCTTTGATTTGAAAGGGTTTGCCATTAGTACAAGAGTCTCAAATAGCTCCAAGCCATAACTCTAAAGAGAGGTAATGCAAGTTGTAATGGCAATTCACTGGAGATGCATTAAACTTACTTAGGGAATATGGGAGAATTTAGTGGAGGAAGGGGCTTTTCCTTTGCAATTCTGAGCCTGGGTAGGACTTCAGACAAATGGTGCTGGACGATGAAAATCTGATTTGATGTTTGTCAACAGTTCCTAGTTCACATTGAAGGCATTGCTGAATGTTATTTGGTTGAAAGTACCAGAAAAAGACAAGGGTCAAATGGGAGAAAGATCTTTGGTTGGAAAGAAACCAAGATAATCCCTAGGCTCCAAGGAATTGCTAAGCAGCCAGGCAAGGAGAGAAGGAATTAGAGACTCTCCTGGGATTGCTGAGAGGGATTTGATGGATGGCCCTTTTGAAAGCACTGACTTTAATGGAATCCTGCTCTCAGGGTATCCAGGCTTCAGACCTCTCTATTTCCGACTCCCAACTCTTGACTGAGAGAATATGGTTAAGGTAGATCACATCAAGATTCACCCTGGGGGGCGTGGGGGGAAGATTCACCCTGAATTGTTTTGTTTTAGTTTTATATTTTATTTTATTTTTTAATAATGCATAAAGAATTTTATTCATTTCTACTCCTTCCTGTCTATATGATTTTCTAATTTACCAAATGAATAAGTACAAATCATGAGTATTGAAATACAAATGCATCTTACAATCTAAATAGTTCTCTGTTTAAATGTGATCTAATTTTAGTATGATCTTTCTTTTCTTTCTCTTAAATTAAACACTGTGATTACAAAGTTGTTCATAATTGAGTTTCAGTCTTACATTGTATGCTTCTTTTCATCCATGAACATTTTCCACCACCAATTTCCTGATTTCCCTCCCACCCATTTCCTGCCTGCCTCTTTTTGCTCCTCTCTCTTTTTCCTCTTTTTTTTTTTATAATAAATTTTATTTTGACCAAAGTGGTTTACATATCTTTCACAGTAATATTTTAGGTACATATTAACATTGAATCAGGAGAATTCCCATCACCAAAGTTGTCCTCCCTCCACCCCTGTTCATAGCTTGCATCCCATATCCCCCATCCTTACCCCCTAGTTACTAGTATAAGTGTTCCCCTCTGTGTCTAGCTTACTACTTAGTGATCATACAACTGTTTGGTCTTGGTACCCTCCATTATTTCCCCTCAATTTTTTTTTTTTTTTTTGGTTTTTGGGCCACACCCGGTGATGCTCAGGGGTTACTCCTGGCTATTCACTCAGAAGTCGCTCCTGGCAGGCCCCGGGGGACCATATGGGGAACTGGGGGATAGAACCACGGTCCATCCTAGGTTAGCACAGGCACCTTACCTCCAGCGCCACCACCCAGCCCCCCCCTCAACTTTTTTAATATATTTTTTATTATCTTTATTTAAACACCGTGGTTACAAATATAATTGTAGTTGTATGATTACAGTCATGTAAAGAACACCCCCCTTCACCAGTGCAGTATTCCCACCACCAATTTCCCAGATCTATCTACTCTCCAATCCACCCACACCTGTACTCGAGACAGGCTTTCTTTTTCCCTCATTAATTCACATTGCTATGATAGTTTTCAGTGTAGTTATTTCTCTAACTGCACTTATCATTCTATGTGGTGAGTTTGATGTCATGAGCTGCACTTACATGGGAAGTTGGGGGGAAACAAGGGCTGGGACTGAGACAGTAAAATCTTGGAAATGAGCTTTGTAGGGCAGTGTCAAGGTCACAGTACAAAGAAGAAAAAATTTCCAGTGACTGTTCCAACATAAACCAGTGCTAGAAGGGCCCACCCTCCTCCTCAAAGCCCATTCCAATTAGTGTAGGTAGAGGTAGGGGGAAAGCCTGTTGACCCCTATAGAGTCCACCTAGACCTGCGCCCAGGGAAGGCCTGAAGTCCAGGGGAAAACAATGGGGATGGGTTGGGGCCTGCCAAGCATCCCAGCACTCCCCAGGCTAGGGAGAAGGGCTCTGGTATGGGGCCTCCCCAAACCATATACCTGGCAAGAGCTGGTCTCCAGAATCAAAGAGGAAACCAAAGGCCAGATGTCTGCCTGCCCTCCACCCTATGCACGTTCCCCCTGGAGTACGGAGGGAGGGGGGAAGCCTGAGAACCACTAAGAATCCACCTGAACCCACTTCTGGTCATCTGAGCTGGCACCCAGGGAAGGCCTGGAGTCAAGGGAAAAAAAACACGGACGGCTGGGGGTCTGCCAAGCCTCCCAGCACTCCCCAGGCTAGGAAGAAGGGCTCCGGTATGGGGCCTCCCCAAACCCTATACCTGGCAAGAGCTGGTCTCCAGAATCAAAGAGGAAACCGGAGGCCAGATGTCTGCCCACCTCCCCCCTGAAGTTCGGAGGGCTCTTTTTTTTTCTTTTTCTTTATTTTTTCTTTTTTGGTTTTTGGGTCACACCCAGCAGTGCTCAAGGGTTACTCCTGGCTCCACATTCAGAACTCACTCCTGGCATGCTCGGGGGACCATATGGGATGCCGGGATTTGAACCGATGACCTTCTGCATGAAAGGCAAACGCCTTACCTCCATGCTATCTCTCCGTCTCTTTTTTTCTTATTAGACACTGTTTTTGCACTATAGTTAATGAGTGGAGATCATGTATATCACTTTATCATCATCCAATACCCAGTTATTGTCCTGAGTGATCAGCTTCAATTATCATTGTCACAGTGGTCCCTTCTTTGCCCTAACAGCACTGCTGTACTATTTATGGCAAGCTTCCTACCATGCACAGGTCATAGGGCTTACTCCAGGTTCTGTGCTCAGGGATCACCTCTGGTGGGGCTCAGTAGACCATATGGGGTGCTGAGATTGGGATCCAGTTTGGCTACTTGCAAGGCAAATACCTTACCCACTGCACTATCTCTCCCACCCTTCCCCTGAATTTATTTATTTATTTACTTATTTACTTTTGGGTATTGGGCCACACCCAGTGATGCTCAGGGGTTATTTCTTGCCCTCCCACTGCACCACCGCTCTGGTCCCTCTTCCCCTAAATTTAATCATCTCTGGCCAGTAGGGTAGCATCACAGAGGACAGGGACCCATTCTAGTGTGTGTGTGTGTGTGTGTGTGTGTGTGTGTGTGTGTGTGTGTGTGTGTGTGTGTGTGTGTAATTCAGGGAAGCAGGACTTGGTGGAGAAAGACCCATAGGCAGGTACTGGATCGATGCTGAGTCATTGTGTTGGTAGCAGTACAGAGAGAGTACAACAGGAAAGGAGTTTTCCTTGTGCTCTGCCAACCTGGCTTCAATCCCTGGTACCCCACATGGTTTCCTGAACCTGCCAGACTTGATTCTAGAGCACAGATCCAGGAGTAAGCCCTGTGAACTGCTGGAATAAGCTACACACACACACACACACACACACAAATAAAAAGATGCTTACCTTGCATGTGGCCAGCCCATGTTCAATCCCTGGCATAACTCATGTCCTCCCAAACATCCAAACATTGTCAGAAGAACAATGCAGAATGTGGCTCAGAGTCCAAACTCTGAGAATTTGAACATCAACTTCTAAGATAGGAGCTTTTACCTGTACTTCTGACATCCCCCTGGAAACTTGTTTACTAACTAGGTCATCTATTTAGTTATTTATTTATTGGGGCCATTTATTTTGGGCCCATTCTCAGTGGTCCTCAGGGTGTACTCATGTATCTGGCCTGCACTGAGATATCATTCCTGGATAGGCTTGGAGAGACCATATGTGGTTGGTGGCACACCTAGCAGAACTTAAGGGCTATTCCTGATTCTATGCTTATGAATGATCCTTGGTAATACTTGGGAACCAACTATGGCTCCAGGGATTTGTATCAAGGTGAGTTATGTTCAAGGTAAGTGCCATACCTCTGATTATTTTCAAAAGGTTTTGGGGCCACACCCAGCTGTGCTTAGAGTTTACTGCTGGATCTGCATTCAGGAATCACTCATGGAGTGCCAGGAATCAAATCCAGCTTGGTCATATGCAAGGCCTTACCTGCTGTCTGTCACTCCAGCCCTGCTTCTTGAACTTTCTGGCCCCAGCTTGATGGCTTTGAAGACCACTGTTGTAGGCCAGGAAAATGACTCAAGAAGCTGGAGCACATGGTCTGCATGTAGAAGGCCTGGGTTCAATCCTTGGCATTACATGACTTCCTGAGTACCACCAGTAAGTCCTGCAAACTTCCAGGACTGGTCCCAACAAAACAAAGCAAAACAAACCAGCACTGTTATAGAGAGAACCATGCAGAAGCCACCTAGGTGAAGCAAGTTGGGGCTGAGAACATCCCTGTGTCTTTAGCTAGGAAAGAGAAATATTGAGGGACTATCAGAGCTAAGACAAGGAAGATGAAGACAGCAAGGAGGGAATAGGTGGAGCATGTATGGAAGGAGAAAGAAGTGGCAAAGGTCTGTTAGGGGAAGGGTGGTCCAAAAGCACTCCCATTTATTTATTTACTTATTTACTTGGGGGTGAGTTCAGTCATACCTGCCAGTGCTCAGGGCTTATTCATGTCCTGTGCTCAGAGATCACTACTGGCAGACTCAGGGGACCAAATGGGGTGGGTGCCTGGAATCTACCCCCAGATTGGCCACCTGTGAGGCAAACACCCTCATTACTCTGCTATCACTTTAGGCCCTATTCCAACTCATTTAATGAGTATCCACTTTGTTTGAGACCTACCAGGGAAGACCGGAGGACCAAACTGGCAAGATTCTTTTTCCTAGATGGGCCAGTAACATGAGGAAGACAGATAAGAAACTGAAAAGTGGGGGAAAAAAAGAAAGAAAGATCGAAAGAAAGAAAGAAAGAAAGAAAGAAAGAAAGAAAGAAAGAAAGAAAGAAAGAAAGAAAGAAAGAAAGAAAGAAAGAAAGAAAGAAAGAAAGAAAGAAAGAAAGAAAGAAAGAAAGAAAGAAAGAAAGAAAGAAAGAAAGAAACTGAAAAGTGATGAAAGAGAATTGTGAAAGAGAATTATTCCTAAGAAGGGAGCTAGAGAGACAAGCTGGTTGGGAGCAACTTTAGGCAGGGGAATCAGACTAATTCTTGTCTCTGTGGAAATGAGAAGGAACGAGCCTGGTGAAACTGGAGAAGGAAATGAAAGCGCATATGCAAAGGCCCTGTGGTGGGAACTGACTGGCTCAAATTTAGAGGTTAAGGGGGAGGTTGGTGGACTGAGTAGGGCATTGAAGGGGATAAGGACAAAGAAAACTCCTGGGACCTGAGTGATAGCACAGTGGTGGAGTGTTTGCCTTGCATGCTGCTGACCCTGGACAGACCCGGGTTTGCTCCCTGGGATCCCATATGGTCCCCCGAGCCTGCCAGGAGTGATTTCTGAGTGCAGAGCCAGGAGTAACCCCTGAACACCGCTGGGTATGGCCCCAAAGCCAAAATAAATAAATAACTCTTTCTCCTAAGTCCCATGGAAACTACCCGATGAATAAAATGACATAGTATTAAAAAGAATACATGGTAGAAATACATGGTAGAAAAAGAATACAGACTGGGGCCCGGGAGATAGCACGGAGGTAAGGCGTTTGCCTTTCATGCAAAAGGTCATCGATTCGAATTCCGGTGCCCCATATGGTCCCCCGTGCCTGCCAGGAGCAATTTCTGAGCATGGAGCCAGGAGTAACCCCTGAGCACTGCCGGGTATGATACAAAAACAAAAACAAAAAGAATACAGACTGAAAAACATCAAATAAAAAGATTTGTTCTTGAAGAAAGTCCTGATGTATCTGAGCAGTTTTTACAGAGCTCTAGGGATCCAGGGTTTAATACATCCACAGATTCATGCTGCTCTGTGAATTTTAATAGTCCTCTGTGTACCTTTCTGTTGCTAAGCACCATGGGTGTTGCAGCACCCACATATTTGGCCCCTCCCATGGTAGGTCACCTTAGTGTCTTACCATCCTCTTAGCACATCTAAGATTCTCCAAATCAGCTCTTCCTGGACCTGGATTGGTAGTTCAGGGGATAGGCTGCTTGTTTTGCATATGGCTGACCCAGATTTGATTCCTGGTATCT
>PVKC010044278.1:0-11619 GCA_004027635.1 Crocidura indochinensis | reverse complement strand
AACACTATTTGTTGAAGAGGCTTTCCTTGCTCCATTTTACATTTCTTACCCCTTTCTCAAAGATTGATTGTATGTCTGGGGAGCATTCTCTGAATACTCTAGTCTGTTTCACTGATCTAAGGGCCTGTCTTTATTCCAATACCAAGCTGTTTTAATGACGATTGCTTTATAATTTATAAATTTATAACAATTTAAAGTTAGGAAAACTGATGCCTCCGATATTTCTTTTCCCAAGGATTGCTTTTGCTATTCTTGGATATTTATTGTTCTAGATGAATTTCAGGATTGTTTGATCTACTTTTTGGAAGAATGTTATGGGTATCCTTAGAGGGATTGCATTAAATCTGTACAATGCCTTGGGGAGTATTGTCATTTTAATGATGTTAATCCTGCCAATCCATGAGCAGGGTATACGCCTCCATTTCCACAATCATCAATAGAAATGAAGTCATAAAATTTTCCTATACATGGATGTACATGGACTCTACTATGTTGAGTGAAATTAGTCAGAAGGAGGGAGAGACAAACAGAATAGTCTCATTCATCTATGGTTTTTAAGAAAAATTAAAGACATTGAAATAATTTCCAGAGATGAGGGCCGGAATGACTGGCTCAAGATATGAAGCTCACTATAATGAGTGGTGAGCACAGTTAAAGAAATAACTACAGGGTCAGAGAGATAGCATGGTGGTAAGGTATTTGCTTTGCATGTAGAAGCAAGGTGGTTTGGATCCCAGCATCCTATATGGTTCCCTGAGTCTGCCAGGAGTGATTTCTGAGCATAGAGCCAGGAGTAAACCCAGAGTACTTCTGGGTGTGACCCCAAAACAAAACAAAAGAAATAACTATGCTGAGATCTATCATAACAATGTTAGTGATTGAGGGATGTAGAAAGCATGTCTGGAATACAGGCAGGGGGTGAGGAGAGAAGAGATGAGGGCATTGGTGATGGGAAGGTTGCATTGTGAAGGTGGGTGTTCTTGTTATGACTGAAACCCAACTACAATTATGTTTGTAATTACAGTGTTTAAATAAAGAAATTACTAAAAAATAAAGCAACAAAATAAAAGAAATAAAAATAAAGCTATCATTTGGTACTTTAACCTACAAAATAGACAGCAAATTTAAGACACATCCATACGGTAATAAGTATTTACTATTACCATTTATTGTGGGTCATGTGTAAAGAAGTGCTGAATATCTTTTTACTAATAAATTGATCAAATTTTTTCACTGTTTTCTAATTTAGAGAGACCATCTTAAATTCCTTAGAAGTAATGGAACAGTAAATATTCATATTTTAATATAATCTAAAATTTTCTTCCATTTAATATGACAGTAGTTCTCAAACATTTTAATTGCGCCATAAGAATGATAGTAGAGGTACTGTATTTTCCGGCATATAAGACGACTTTTGAAACAAAAAAAAAAGTCAACCAAATATGTTTCAATATGCAGCTAAACAAAAATTGTCTGAATATTGCCACAAAACGCATTTTTCAACTCGATCCTGCACCAATTACTACAAGGCTGCTAGGACTGCCTCTCTAACTCAGTCAATCCAAGCAGGCTTTTGATGCATGCAAATTAGACAATATTCTGGACCCGAATCTACACTGTAAAAAGCCTGCTCATATCGGCCAGAGTCAGAGAGGAAGTCTATTACAGTATAAATTTTGAACCTTTGCTTGTTGTGATTAGCTCACTGTGGTACATGAGCACAGGAACACATGCAGCATAGGTTTAGGCCTATATTCGCTGTATCAGACAGGCCTAAACCTATGTTTCAACTGTAAAATTAGGGGGTCGTCTTATACGCCAGCAAATACGGTAGTAGGGTGCTTGCTTTTTTACATGGCCGACCTTGGTTTGTAAGGAGTGATTTGGAACTCAGAATCAGAGTAAGGGGGACTAGAGAGATAACACAGTGGTAGGGTAATTGCCTTGCACGAAACCAATCCAGGACAGACCCTGATTCAATTCTCTGCATCCCATATGGTCTCTAGAGCCTGCCAGGAGCTATTTCTGAGTGCAGAGCCAGGACTAAACCCTGAGTGTCACTGTGTGACTCAAAAACCCCAAATACGAAAAAAAAAGAAGAAGAAGAAGAAGAAGAAGAAGAAGAAAGATCTAAGCACTGCAAAGTGTGTCCCCCAAACAAAAATATTTAAAAAGTCTAATTGGGGATCAAGATTCACAGAATTCTAAACAATATTATGTATGTGTTAACCATATACGTGTTAATGTTATTTACAATAATGACTGTATATAAATATACATGTATATATGTTTTTTCTTCTATTTTTAGGGATGAAACTAGTTCCAGTGAGGATTCAGGCAACTCCTAGTGATAACAGCTTTTGTTTTTGTTAAAAGTAGCTTAGGCATACTTTCTTTTAGGCTATGGGTTCCATGTAAATGAGGGACTTAATTCAGGACCATGCTTATAATAAACCCACTAAGCCATATTATTAAGCTCCTAAATTATTTTTAACTAATTCATTAAAATGGTTTTAAATAGGGGCCAGAGCATAGCATAGAGGTGGAGCGGTTGCTTTGTATGCTGCTGATGCATGATGAATCTCAGTTCATTCCCTGACATCCCACATGGTCCCCCAAGACAGAAGCAATTTCTGAGTGCATAGCCAAGAGCAACCTCTGAGAGTCACTGGGATTGTCCCCAAACCCAAAATATAAATAAATAGGGTCCGGAGAGATGGCATAGCTGCATTTGCCTTGCAAACAGCCAACCAGGACCAAAGGTGGTTGTTTTGAATCCCGGTGTCCCATATGTCCCGTGCCTGCCAGGAGCTATTTCTGAGCAGACAGCCAGGAGTAACCCCTGAGCACCACCGAGTGTGGCCCAAAACCCAAAAAATTAAATAAATAAATAAATAAATAAATAAATAAATAAAAAGTTTAAAAAGTAATTATTTCAAAAGACTGAGTAAAAGTATTTTTTCTTTAGGTAGAAGATAAAGATCTTTTTAAGTAGAAGATAAAGATCTTTTTGTGTTTATGAGCTTTATGTCAGTCCTTATAAAATATTGAATGTACATAGCCAATTAGAAATTTGTATAATATTTATTTAAAATATATTATGCCCAACCAATTGAATTGCATTAAATAACCTCCTATTGGGACTTTAAATTATTCCATTTTATATATAAAAGAAGAATATTGTTTTTGTGAGTTTTCAGTTGTATATACATACTCATCTGTAATTTTTTAATGAAGGCTTTTGTTAGGAAAGTCATAAGGTAGTCAAGCACAAATGGATTCTTAGAGAATAATAATGTAGTTTCCCAAGAGGTATAATTTGCATTGAGGACTTGACTCTGTAGGTCAAGGGCAAGACTTCAATGAAGGTTATGACTATATGTCCTTTTCCCCCAGCATTCAGTAGGCATTAAGAGAATCACTAAGTAAAGGAGTTATGGTATGGCATACTAACATTGTATTTTGTTAAATTATTATTGTTTGTATTTAGCATTATGTTAATTAAAGATAAAAATAATAGGAGTCTACTTAAGTAGAGACATTTGTTGTAGACAAAATATTAAATATATTGTATTCAACATTATGTTAAATAAAGATAAAACATAACAGGAGTCTACTTTAGAGAAATTTATTGTAGACAAAATAGTAAATGTATTTAACATTATGTTAAATAAAGATAAAAAATAACAAGATTCTACTTAAGTAGAGAAATTTATGAGATGCCGTCTCAATGTTCCCTTCATAACTAGTGTTTGCAATGAACCTTCTCATCTGTTACTTTGCTCAACTACTTGTAGGAAATAATAGAATTCCTTTGGCAGATACTTTTAACTATATTTTGTAAAATGTATTCAAATCACTCACTTCTGGTTTTTATAGGAATATTACAAATTTATTTTAAAGAAATATCAAGTATAAAACAAGCATATTTTATGATCCAAACCTTTATAGTCTCTTTTATTTACCATGTATTTTTATGAAGCTTGGGGTTTATGTGTGGTTTGTTGTTACGGAGAAATGTGTTTTTCTTTGTTGTGTTCCAGAAGCAGACATAAAGATCTTGTTTAGGTAAACCTGCTTTGTTTCCATATATTTTTTATTATGGTCTTATTATCTATTAACAGATGGGGTCTATTTTATATTGATATGCTCAAAATTTGTATGATCAAGACAATTTAGAAAGTGGACATTGGAGAGTAAAATTCCACTTGTTATATGTTCAGTTTATTATGGTTGTATAGTAATATTTTAAGTAGATTGCAATTTTAGTTTGATGCTATATTTATATGCTTGCATTGAACTTGGGCTTCATAGGTGTCCATATTCATTCTCATAGCATGTGTCAAAAGTAAAAAAAAATTAGAATCTTATATATAAAATGCTATCTATGGTTGATAAAACTACTGTGAAATTAGATTTTCAAAGAAAATAGATTTAAATAGTCTTACCTGCAGTCAAAAAATATGAGGCATCCGATGTGTCAATTTTACCAATGTAGGAAATCTTTAACGAAGAGCACAGAAATATAATAGACAGTTCATCTAATTAATTTGAATTTATCAAATGTTACCTAATTACAGACTGTTCCCAAACTAGCTTTTGTATTAACAATATTATCTATATTATAAAGAATAATGTTTTGTTTTGTTTTCCAAACAGAGGCTATTAAGTTTGCAATAATCTTTGAAGAATTGCCTAAAGGAGAGAAATCAATCCCTAGAGACAAACATTAGCTTTCTACATAAAGAAATCTTTGCTGTGATGGTCATAAATGAGTTTTTAGGAGCGGTAATCTCCCATTATCACTCTGTTTTCTGATACTTCTGACTGTTTTATAGCTTTTCCAGTACTCTTCTCAGTGTGGTGGGAAAAGTGCTTTCAAGCACTATAAAGCAGAAAACTTAATTCCTGTTGCAAAGTAGGTGTCTAAAATGGTGAGCCCAGGATTGTTTAGTAGGTAGCCCAAGGGTTGATTTGCAAAAGTGTAGAGGAGAAAGGCCAAAATTGGCAAGAATCAGCGGGTCTCTGGAGAAGATAGGTAAAAATCACAGAATTTGAAGTTAAATCAAGGAATTTGAACTCTGCCATTTCAAAGAATAGCCCAGCATAGTGGCACATTCTTCAACACATATTCCATAAGAATATTCCTACTCTTTTAAGTTGATTTAGCTCATTCTTCCTGCTTTCAAGATGGCCTAATGTCACTCATAGGTTTCTCTATAGTTGTCTACAAAAACACGCTGTTCCTGACATCAAGATGGGGATTAAAATTTTTTAGAAACACATCTATGGCTTCCAATGTTTAGGTATTAATGTTAATTAATTCTAGCTTTTTTTTTTCTGCAGTAAATCAACTCCCTCTCTTTTTAAGCTTATCAGATAATACCTTTTGAACATAACTGTTTCAAGAAGTCATATTCCTTTTTATCATAGACATAATAGGTCTGTTCTCGAACAAAACAGAAATCTAGGTGAAATCCAGGAAAAACACATTCCTACTGCCTGAAAACTTCTTTACCCAGACGTCACATGTCTGTATCATCTACTTCAGATTTCCAAATATTAACTTTCCTTGCCCATAATTCCTTAAGAAAATGCTTTTTATCTGCACTTTATATTTGTCTTTCCTGTCCTAGTTTCTCTAAACAATTCACCTTTGTGTTATATACAATGGTTTATTTTTTTCCAGTATTCCACTTCTATCATCATTACCTTCTTAATCTGTAGACTATTTAAAATTAATGTCCTTTTAGATATGAATACCAAACTGCTCACAGAATCAACATTTTCATGACATTAAGTTCTATGCAAAATACAGCATGGTATTCCCCATTTTTTCAAGACCTGCTTCATGTCCTTCAGTATACATTAAAACTATCTCTAAATGAGCTCTACCTTTCTTTTTAATAAATTGCTCTAATATTATTTTATAGTTTAAACAACATTTAATGAAATTTTAATGAAAATAGGTTACATAATAGTAGATGTATTATTTTTATTTTAACTATTTATGGTTATTTTACAAACGTTGTGAATAATTTATACTTATATATAATGTACTACAAAATTATTTTATTAATTTTACTACATTATGACTTTATTATATGACTAGTATGGAATTATAAAGTTTAACTCAGTCATCTTTAGCTTTATTTCATGGATCATCATTGATTCAGATGTTATTCAGTGTTTATCTGGTTTTCATAATGCATATTCTGTCATTTTTTTACTCATCCTTCCATCTGTGGCCTGGTAAGTTATCTTTATATCAAGGGATTTAGAACTTTTATTAAAAATATTTGTAGTTAGTCTTTTCCATATGCATAAATAGAATATTCAGTTCAGAACAATTGTACCTGATGTAGTGTTTAATTATTAGTTTTCCACCTGTTCTTCGTTTCTCCCTCTGGAACTCTTATTTTTTACATTTAGATCTTTAAGTATTTGTATTGTCTCTTAACTTTTCCCTCAAGATTCCCTTTGCTTTTTATGCATACTCAATGCTGTTAAATTACATTTGTTATTTAGTCTTCATAATCAATAGATTTATTATCAGCAGTGATCATTTTATCTACTATTTTTGTATTGATATTTTACATTTAAAATTATATGATACATAACCCAAAGATTATTTTGTGCTTTGTTCATGTGTATTGGCAATTTTAAAAAATAATGTTTTTCTGATTGTCCATTAATTAAATGTTATTTTTTACCCACTACTCCAAATAAAAATTTAAGTCATCCTGCTTTTTTCTGGATTAATGCTCTGTTTCTTAACAGATTACAATGACATTTGCTATATATTTAAAAAATAGCGGGTATATTTTAGAAGGAAAGCACAAACATTTATGTCCTTGTGACTTGGTTGACAAAATAACTGCAGAGTATTGCATTTTCTTTAAGAATTATATAGAAACTTGATGTTGACTCGGTGTACATGCTTTTGTGTGTGTGTGTGTGTGTGTGTGTGTGTATCTATGTGTGTGTGCCACTTTGACCAGTGGGATGGAGATTAATGTAGCACTATAAGGCTAATTGGTTCTCATACAACACAGGAATTCCTAACCATTTCTCAAGGAATTTAACTAACTTCTCATCCAATACTTGAATTTGACCTAGGGTTCTTAACCCAGATTCTAAATGGTTAATTACCACTAATGAAAGAAGAATGACAGCCTATTGTCCACTTTCAAGAAAATCTTAGGATTCACTGTGAGTGTGTTTTTGTCTGTTATTAAGTCTATTAACATGTTCCCTCCAGTGGCTTCATAAATCTAGACTGGGAGATTATAAAAAGGAATCTATAGATATCCTCAGGTCCCCCAAATCCCTGATAGTATAAAGATTGAGATAAATTAAAAATATTGATAGATGTTTTCAGTAACTGACTAGTAATGATCACTTGATCTTTCATTTCATGTTTACCAAATTCAGTGTAAGAGGACAAGAATCATTTCCAAAGTCCTTTTTTTTTTTTTTTTTTTTTAGTTTTTGGGCCACACCCAGTGACGCTCAGGGGTTACTCCTGGCTATGCGCTCAGAAGTTGCCCCTGGCTGGCCTTGGCTGGCCTGGGGGACTATATGGGGCACGGGGGATGGAACCACGGTCCGTCCAAGGCTAGCGCAGTAAGGCAGGCACCTTACCTTCAGCGCCACCGCCCAGCCCATCCAAAGTCTTTTAGACAAAAATATAGTCTTATAAATTGGAAAGATAGTGCAGTGGGAAAAATGCTTGCCTTGGATGTGGTGGACCTAAGTTTGATCTCCATATAGATTCCCTTTCACCTCCAGGAGTGTTTCCTGAGCACAGACTTAGGAGTAAGCCCTGAACATTGCCAGGTGTGGCCTCAAAACAAACAAACAAACAGTAAAGCTTAGCTTGACATTATTCAGTTTGCTAGTTATAAAACTATTTAAGAATAACATAGTTTTGTAGTCTTGTTTCTTTGAATATCTGGTTTTAAGAACTGGAGGGGAAATCAGAGAGAGCAAAGAGCTGAACATAAAGCTTACAGCAAAGAAAAATGTTAAGGCAAGGAGAATAAAAAATGCTGGATTATTATTTCAAAATCCACTTAAAGTGAGGATGATGTCTTAGCTCTGTGCCATCTGACCTCTCACATGGCTCTTTTGAATATTCCTAACCATGGTTACAATCACAATTTCTAACATGTAGACTAGTCAATGTTATGAGAGTTGCACATATCAACAGATGGCTTTATCTGGCTTTATCAGTCGAATACTGCAAAGTTGCTTTCCTTAATGCATACAATTCAAGGTTTTTATTCTATTATCAAACATAACAGCACACTATTTTCCGACTAAGTAATAAACGTGCTTGAGGGAAATTTTAAGCTATAAATGCATCAATGCTGTGACTTAACATTCTATCAAAAATGAAAAATTTCTAATTTTTCCCTTTGAGAATTGTCACAATTTCTAAATAATAGTTTATCTTTGAAAATGTTGTTATAGTCCTGCTATCAGTGAGAAGTACGTTATTTACAATCAATATTGTCTTAATGATGGCAGTATTTCTTGTAATTGTAAAAAAAGGGCCTTTTGTTGCCTATTATATTTGTGTACTGTGGAAGGTAAAATTAATCACTCTTGTGATGTATATGACATATTAACTATGACTGAAGAATTTAACAGCTAGAGACACACTTTCATTGCTTATTATTAAAATAATAGTTATTGAAAAGTAAACATATATTTATTTAATTTGGTCCACCAGGTTTATGTCATTGTGATTTATAGACTGTGTTCTAATTTTTGTTTATTTAAATATAAATACTATCTCTAAGTCTTAATTTGTTCATTTGTTTATTTTAAATTTCACAAGTATTGCTCAGAAGGGAGGCCTGAACCATTGGATATAAGGAATGGAGTATCCTAGCAATAGGTCCATGTTTCAACATGACAGTCAAGGATGCAATACCAGTATGACTTCTTACTACAAGTACTAGGCCACCCCTCATTAATAGAATGGGTCTCGCTTTCATTTGTCATGTGGTTATTGGGAATTAAATGAGGATGGCCACATGCTAGGCTTGTGCCTTAAATAAGATCATCTCTCTGTCCTACTTTGTGATCATCACTTAAAAAACAAATCCTTCAATAAATTACTGCATTTCTTAGGTATATGTGACTATATGAATATTAATGAATAATAAATGTAGTGTTTATTACAAAAATGCATCACATATATCTATCAATGTCAGTGAACCCCTATTAGAAAATTAGATATATTTATTAACTATATTTAGTGAATTTGCAATATAACTTCTGCTATTAAATAATATCATCATCAGATAATTAATTTTAGCAAATAATAAAAATAGGCATGTTTGATATTACTTGGGAACTAATAAATATTAGTTTAATTATATATATTTTAGGCAAAATCTTGAATTTCCCCTATATTAAATATGAGCTCTATAATTTGCTGACCAGAATTTTCTTAGGTTCTATTTTTAATAGTACACATATATATATATTTTCACTGGTTGTTTTCAGGGTAACTCCTGGCTCTGAAATCAAATTACTCATAGTAGTGCACAGGGGACCATCTGAGAATCCTGGGATCAAACCTGAATCACACTTTCATAACAAGATCCCTCCTCACCGTATACTATTTACCAGTCCCTCATAATATTTCTTTTATTTTTTTGGTTGTCATACCCAGTAGCACTGAGATATTACACCTGACTCTGCACTCAGAAGTGGCTCCTTTGCAGGCGTGGGGGACCATTTGGGATGGTGGGAATCAAACCAGGGTCCATCCAAGTCAGCAGCGTTTAAGGCAAATCCCCTATAGCTGTGCTATTGCTCCACCCTCCATAACATTTCTAATAGTATATATTTTGCCTTGGTTCAAAGTATATTTAATTTTATTAAATAAAGAAGAGATACATAGCATTCTTATTATTCAGATTTTATATCTCTGTGTTTGTCCACTGGCAAGTTTTATTTATAATCCCAAACTCAAAGTGACATGTATGTTGTGGAAATTGTGTGATTTGAATGTATATGCCGCAGTTGAGGTCAGGTACTGTAATAACAAGCATATGTTACAGTCTAAAATGCTAAACTATTGTCTGGTGTTCCGAATGAGAGAAGGTTGTAAATTGCTTTATAGTTGGGGGGGGTTTGTTATTTAAACATTCCTTAAAGTTTATTTAAAGTACTAAAGACTCTAAATACAATGTTAACTAATTGGTGATGTAATGCAGATAGAGAAAGGAAGATGAAATTTATCGATTTGTATGTGTGTTAGGCTTTACACAGAAAGTGCTAAATTAACATTGACAGTACATACTAAATCCTTATTAAATTATATAATTTTATATAAGTTATATAAATTTTATATAAGTTATATAAATCCTTATTGCATACTAAAACTATTAAAAAGATAACAAATGTGACAGTGATTGACTGTAAAAATGTATAAGTCAGAATTATATTGTCTGACATACAAGGAAATTTATGTTAATATTAGCACTGTGTAGAAAAAATTGGTAAAGACTTCTATTATCTTTTGATAATATGTTCAAAGTGGCATTAACATACTCAAGTTATGATTGAAAGAACTTCTGCATAGAGACTGTGGAAGAATTTAAAACATACTATTCCATGATGAAGAAAACATTTATATGAGTCGGTTTTGAACACTGATTAGAATGGCTTGCTTTGCAGATATTAGTAAATAAATCTTAGAAATACATTTGTTGCTTTATTTGATGGAATGCTGTGACTAGAAACTTGCAAGCAATTGTTTTATTTCCACTAAAAGCAATCTATTTCACATAGACTTTAATAATATCAATTAGTAACATTAAAGTGTCTCTAAAAAGTTACACATACTTCTTAGATCTCACAAATTTTACAAAAATTCTTTAAAAATATGTCATATTTCTAGAAACATGTATTGTTTCTTCTCATTTTCCCCAAAGAAAGTGATATAGTTATTGTTGAGAACAATAGAGCAGAATGTTTAGTATAATCATGTATTATACTTTCTTAGCAATCATGAATTATACAAATGATAGCAATTTAAAATATTATAACACAATAAATCTTACTACCAATTGCACTGGCTTACATTCCTTTCTTAAGTATCATTTGCCATTCTAACCTAACAAATACAAATTTCAGAATTAAGCCTATCTGCAGTTTCTCTTCACCTGATCATTCCAAATTCTCCAACCTGCTATTGATGAACTCTAATTTTATTTATACATATTTACATATTATGACTATTGATTTAATTTTGTTACAAAGCCTAAATTTATTTGACTCTAGTTTTGGTCATTATTTTTTGTCTGGAATGATTGTGTGATTTTTTTCTAAATCTCATTGTTGTTCTCCATCCTTTTAAAAAATTCCTGACTATTGTCTCTTTCTACACTTTAGGAGAAATTGTCTTATTTTTATTACTTATAACAATAAATTATGTTGATCAGAGATTACATTGCATTGAGTTAAACATATAATCATTTATATACTTTTAAAAATATAAAAATTTATACATTCATCAGATTCTGAGTTATTGTTTTAATTGTATATTAGTATCTGATGGAATTTTAGAATCTTTGATTTATTAATAATTGATTGCTG
>PVKC010044277.1:0-11625 GCA_004027635.1 Crocidura indochinensis | reverse complement strand
GTAACTAGTGCCACAAACCAAAACAAACAGAAACATCCATCTTTACAAACAGTGCCCTGAGTCCTCTGAACTTTAAACTGATAGAGCTCTGACATTTCTTTTTTTTTTTTTTTTTTTTTTTTGGTTTTTGGGCCACACCCGGGGACGCTCAGGGGTTACTCCTGGCTATTCGCTCAGAAGTCGCTCCTGGCAGGCACGGGGGACCATATGGGGAAACGGGGATCGAACTGAGGTCCGTCCTAGGTTAGCGCAAGGCACCTTACCTTCAGCGCCACCGCCCGGCCCCCAACATTTCTTACTATTAGTAACTTCCATGTTACTAGCTTTAAAATGACTTGGCAAACTCTTTAAAAGATATGTAAACAAGCTGGAGCGATAGTGCAGCGGTACAGCTGCCTTGAATGCAGCTGACCCAGGACAGACCTCAGTTCAATCCCTGTTGTCCCATATGGTTCCTCAAGCCAGGAGTAATTTCTGAGTGCATAGTCAGCAGTAACCCCTGAGCGTCACCGGGTATGCCCCCCACCCAAAAGAGAGATGTTAAACAAGAGTGAAGTTTAGAGACAGCTGGAAGGCCAAGGCCTTCAAGTACACTTAATAGAATCACTTACTGTATTTACCGGCGTATAAGATGATCCCCTAATTTTACAGTTAAAGCATAGGTTTAGGCCTATATTCGCTGTATCAGACAGAACGTTCTTGTGCTGCAACTGTATGTACCACAGTGAACCAATCACAACAAGCAAAGATTCAAAGGGTATACTGGAATAGACTTCCTCTCTGACTCTGGCCCATTTGAGCAGGCTTTTGACAATGTAGATTCGGGTCCAGAACATTGTCTCTTTTGCATGCATCAAAAGCCTGCTTGGATTGGCCGAGTTAGAGAGGCGGTCCAAGCAGCCTTACAGTGATTGGTGCAGGATCGATTTGAAAATTTGTTTCGTGGCAATATCCAGATGATTTTCGTTTAGTGGCATATCGAGACGTTTTTCAGAATATACTCGGCGTATAAGACCACTCCCCGATTTATTTTTTCGGTTGACTTTTTTCGTTTCAAAAGTTGTCTTATATGCCGGCAAATATGGTAATTGCCTTAGTCAGAATGAAAATTCCGCACACTTTGATGACAGAGATTCATTCTAAAACTCTGCATTTGCCCAGAGAGGGATAAAAATGATCTTTGTGAGATGCATCTGCATTTGTTTTAGGAGCATCTGGTCTCCTGGAACACTATGTGGAAAAGGCCAGGTTGAATTTCCAGGTTAGTGGAAAACATGCTGTGACTCAAGATCAGATTGTATCACAAAGCTGCATGGGATTTGAGGGCAGAAAAGCCATTTAAAGATGTTGTAAGTGACTTACTTTTATAGGTGGTTCAAGGAGTGCTATAGGCATGAACACTGTAGACGACTGCTCAAGTTACGGCGACATCACTCCTACGTAGTTTGCAATGTGTCTGTTGTGTTGTCATAGATTTCCCCTCTGACTTGTGGAATATGGGGCATTGCTCTGTGACTCTTCTATCATATATCATCCATGATAACCAGAGACAAGTCATAGACTGTACTCTTCAGTTGTAAGGTATTGAGAAATGAGATAGATTTATTTGGGAGATGAAGAAAGCACGGGTAGAAGTCAGTTAAGTTCACTTTTCTTCCAGTAAAATAGATACATGATTAAATTAGCCATTTTAACTCTTGTTAGTGTGCAGTCAGGAACATTGAATATGTGTGATTTGAAGAGTGTCGACTGGCTCGGCTACTTAGCTATCAACTGTGTCTGTTGTGCCTTGGCTGCATTTAGACCTAAGTCCCCACCACTGGTTTTAGAATGTGGTGGCAAAAGCAGGAGTGAAGTTGATTTTTAAAGTATTGGTTTCTGGCGACAACACTGACATACGGGAATGAAACCCATGACAGAAAGTCAGAGTTGCTGGTTTCGGTTCTGAATAATATAGAGCTCATTCCTTAGGCATGTCCCTTAGCTGTTTTGAGAATAACTTTCTGTCTCAATAAATCCGCCCTTTACCAGGTGTGTGGAGGATGTGATGGCATAGCTGTGTCCATATAAACTATCCAGCACTTATGCCACTGGTGCATGTTTATACCATGGAAAAGGCACAATCCATCTTTATGGAATGGGACGGATGCAGACTGGGTGATGTAATGCCATGGATCAGCACTTGCATGGGATTATGTCATCTTTAAATGCGTGTGTGTGAGTGTCTGTGCGTGCTTTTCTGGTCACAAAATCTGTATAACTGAGATTTAATAGCACTTAAGGGGGCCTCAAGCTGAAGGACCTGGGGGAAATAGTTCGAACTGTAAAATCAAAATCACTGCTTCTGAGTAACTAAATATAGAAACCCCAAATTCCTATAATGTTAGGCAAATAAACTCCTGAACTTTGTGGTGTGTGTGTGTGTGTGTGTGTGTGTGTGTGTGTGTGTGTGTGTGTGTGTGTGTACAGTCCTGAGACCTTAAGATCAGAAACACAAATAAACTTTGGGGTTGGAACACTGTGCCCAGTCTCAGCCCAGAGCAGCTATTTCCAGAGCCATAAATTCCCATAGTGGGGAGTGGGTAATGGGAAATGGGGACCAATTCCTTTTGCAAGAGAGAGTGGGAAGGAGGACTACCAGGCACCACTATAATAATTGGAGACAATTCGCATGAATAAATAATGGGCTAAATAAATATTTAAATGTATTCCAAGATAAAAACCTGCTCCGTGATTTGCTAATTTGTTGCAGTCCTGTGAAATGTACCCTAGTACTCCTGGTACTTTGGGCTGCAGCTCCCTCTCTCTGCTGTTTATTTTTGGTGCCAGCTCTAGACCCCTTGGGTAAGTCTGAGCTCTTTCTGGGCCTCTGACCATGCTTGGCCCTGGGGATCGGGCATGCCCTGGCATAAGGTCCTCTCTGTTCCTGTTGGCAGGACCAGAGGTTCTTTCCAGGGAGAGTCTTCACCCCCTGTTGTGTCCCATTCATCAGGCGTGAGGAATCTTACAAGATGCTATGTATTTTTCCATAGAGGTTCACTCCCACAGTTAAAACACAGGCTGGGGGGCTCCTTACCAGGTGTGTCTGAGACTCACAAAGAGATGGGGAGGCTCTTTTCCTCTGGCAGATATGCTTCCCTAGGAGGAGATAAAGAGACAGATGTCAAAGGAAATTGTGATGTTCTGATGCTCACCACTGACCACTGATCCATTCCAAGTTGTGCAGTTTGTAGCAGCCTGAAAATGAGCCCTAATATCTAGGGCCACATATTGTATTTGTTCCTCTTTTGTTTCTTCACTTCAAAATAAGATCTATGCAGTGTGCATAGGAATCTGTTTATAGTTTTTGTTTTTACTACAGTGTGGCCCTCCAACAGTTTGAGGGACAGTGAATTGGTCCCCTGTTTAAAAAGTTTGAGGACCACTAATTAGAGTGATAGTCTGAGGAAATAAAGAGCTGTTGGAACAATGGTTAGCAGCCCCACAGTGATAGCTAGGGAGAGATGACAGCCTTGAAGCTCAGAAAGAATTGTTGTGGTATCAAACATAGACAGGCCACTGCCCCCAGAAAGAATGGCACTCCACATACTTGAATGCCTTTTTCTTTTCTGCACCAGAGATTGAACTCAGGTGGATCTCATATGAGGCTTGTATGATACCATTGAGCTACATATATATATATATACACACTTCTGAGCCTGCCATCCCCAGACACTCAGAAACATTCTATACTGCATTCACCCAGGTTCAGTCAAGATTTCGTCTTAATGATTTTTGTGGGGTCCACTTTTAGCAGTGTTAAATTTGGAGGGTGGGGACCACTTCTGGTGATATTTCATTCAGCAGTGAGGGTCTGATGTATGATTGGATGGGAGAGGCGTAGAAGTGGCCTCGCACAAACAGAGACACTTAACTCTTGCCATGAGCTGTCTCCAGACTTTGACTTATTTTTGATCATTTAAAAGAACTTCTACTGATTTTAATTTCTAGCCCATGAACATAACAAAACTTTGGTCCTAGACCTATTGGGACAGTAAGAGGCTGGCCCTGACTGGTTTGGGTAGCTCGATGTAAGCACCAGGTCTCTCTGTCTCTGATGTCCACCCCTTCAGGTCAACGGTGTCCAGCTATATGGGAAGTCACGACGAGAAGCTGTCTCCTTCCTCAAGGAAGTGCCACCCCCTTTCACCTTGGTTTGCTGTCGGCGATTAACTGATGACGAGGAGGCCTCAGTGGACGTGCCCAGGACCCCGATTGCCTCTCCTCTGGAGATGGAGGTATGAAACAGATACTCTGAAAGTTCTCAGTGATGTGCCCTTCTCTCTCTGGAGACCCTCAGGGGATTACAGTATAGAAATCATTTCTTGGATTATAGGAGCCCTCAGACTCTGTAGTTTTTCCAAGTAAGACATCTTTCCTCCTTCCAGTCCCATCCCTGGAAATGTGACGTTAATATGCAAGCATTTGAATTTGGGAGAACTTGTTTTAGCTATTGCCTGGACTAATTCGTTTTGGCTCCTCATTCAAATCCATTCATCTTAATACATTTTAGTTGCTGGTGACTTTGATTATCCTAATAGACTTCCCTTTTTCAGAGCCTTAAAAATATGAAGATCTAGGACCAATTTCAAAGTGTGTCTAAAAATTGCTGTAAAAGAGCCAGAGCAATAGTATAAAGGGTAACATACTTGCTTTGAATGTGGACAATCTGGGTTTGATCCCTGGCAAGCTATTGGTCCTCTGAGGCTGCCAGAAGTGATTCCTGAGCACAGATTCATGAGCATCGCTGGGTGAATCCCCAAAAATCAAACCATAAAAACAAACAAAAATAAAAATTGCTGTAAAAGGTTCTTAGAAGAAAATAAAATAATCTCTTCTCTGCTCTTGTATCCCTACACACTTTTTTTTTTAAAAGAGCTCTGTAGGCATGGAAAGGGTTTGAGCACATTCTGCCAGCATAAGCTATTTTGACTTAGTTCTTGTAGATTCTTAGATCTTTTTCAAGGATTGTTAACTTGTAATTCTGTACACAGAAAGTTTCCTTTCACCTGTAAATCTCAAGAATAGAACCTGAGCCAGAGTGAAAGTACAGTGGGTAGAGAATTTACCTTATACACAGCCAACCCTAGTTCAATCCCTGATACTCCATAGGGTTTCCCCAGCAATAATCCCTGCATGGAAAGCCAGGAGGAAGCCCTGAGCATAGCCAAGTGTCATCCAAAAACAAACGAACAAAAACAGTAAGAAGAACTTCTAGTCTACCTTACCCTGCAGGGATTGATAGTGAATTTTGTGCATATAGCTTGTGTTTTCTGTTGGTCTTTCTCCATGGCAAACAAGGGAACAGTGGCAGTGCTGGCCTTCCCCTGTTAGAGTTAGAAGGGAATGGGGAAGGAGTGGAACACAAAGGGCTCTTCTGCCTCTCACATAGAAGGTGCAGGAAACACTACTAGAATTCTTCTCACGCTTCCAACCTACCCATCTTCTTGCTCTGCTTCCTCCAGAATCTAAAACTGTCTGAAACAGTCTCATCATCATCTTAGACACTTGAGTGCATGCTCTTCTTCCCTTTGCAAGAAAACCACCAGTGCCTGTGGGAAGAGACCATAAACCAACATACTTTTTGTTTTCCATTCTCTTACTCTGTACTGTGGAAGAGGCGTTTGATGCATTAAACAGTGAGAATCATTTTTTTTTTAATATTCATCTTTGCTTAAAAAAAATTTTTTTTTTCAAAAAAAAGAGGACCTAAAGGACACACTTTGTGATTCTTGTTATCTTTACTAAAATTAAATGTGGGCCAGGTTTACCTTGAAAGGTTGATAAGAATGCCTTTAATCTAATCTAACAGGGTGCGTAAATCACTACCCCAGCTTGCCGGCTCTGTGATCCCATCTGTCATGCTTTACCACAATAGGTAAACAACAGCTTTGAATTATGCTAAATGTCAACCTCACTTCCCATTAGTTGATTGCTTTCCATTCTGTAAAAACCCAAGTTAGGCAGAACCGATTGTAACAAAGTGATATATTTATTTCAGGTGGGAGTCTAATATCACATATACCTTCCATGCACCAAAATCTCTAGAAACTCAGGTTTTGTAAATTTCTTTTGTAGTTTCTTAAACTCCTGATTCCCTTTTCATCTGATCCTCCTCCTTCTATTTCTTTTTGTTTCTTCTATTTATTCCCATACCAACAAAGGTTCTTATATCCTTGTCTGGTAAAGCCACTGAGCCAGAATTCTAGTCCTCATTAATCAGTGAGGATATTAAAGGTCCCATTAAAACATCAGTCACTTTGTTTTAGCCCTTGAAACTTTGTTTCATATTGAAAAATATAATTTTTTTATTGTAAAGTATACCATTTCCTCACATCAGGCTGATATATACAGATGTTATCGATCCAGAACGTCCCCCCTAATTTCAAGTTTTGTAATTCAAGCACCAAGAAATTGTTCCCATGTTTAGATTCAATCCACCATGGATTGGGTTTTGATTTTCCATATCCTGAGGGGAACGGTCTGAGATGTGGACCAAACTTAATTTTTAAAATGTTTTTTATTAGCTCCGGTGCTTTGCGCCTTCAAATGTAGAGGACATTACCCCCTTCTGCGCCCTCCACCCACCCTTTGATGATGGAATATAACCTTCCATATACAGCTCTCTCAAATTGTTGTTTAGAGGAACAAGGCACTTTCAATTAATTTATTGAGATTATCTAATGTCCTAAGGAGTCTACTTTGGAAGATTATTGGTTTGTAGCATTATTAAAGGGAGTTTCCTGGGAAGCTCACTCAAATATGGCTGATTAATTAACACATTAAACACTTTTAACACATTGAACCTGCTGGCTAAGCCTAATGGGGTTGGTTTGAATGGTAAACCCTACTGCATTCTGAGTATTTTTGTCTAGGAACTGGTATTTTGTTAGTTGCTAGGGCTACAAAGAAAAGGAAGAGGCCACTTGCCTTACATGTGTCTTTACCTATCCACCCCTCACCTACATCCCTACATCCCTGTTCGATTCCCAGCACTGCATGTGTTCTCCAAGCATACCAGGAAGATGTGGCTTCTTATCACAGAGCCAGCAATAGCCCCTTAACATCCAGATCTGCCCCCAATCCTTCTGACAACTCCTTTCCCCCCAAAAAGTGGAAAAGGAAAGAAGAAATTATAGAGTTTCAAAGAGAAATTTGAAAAAAGAAGCTCTGGATATGGTGCCTCTGTCTCAGTCGTCTCTTTCGTGCTTACTAGAATTCAATACTGTCATGAACAAGGACTGAAGAACTGTGGGTTTGATGCCAGAGAAAATAGCCCAAAAAAAATGTATTGGCAATTATTACATCATGGTGGCTAGTCTTGCTGGCCTACTTCCTCCAAGTAGTAGTTCCTTATGGTTTCATTATTTCAATTGAATAATTTGTACCTGCTTTTCTTTTATTATTTATTTACTTAGAGGTCTGGGGACTGACTTGGGGCTTCACACATACGAGGCAAATGCCATGCTGAAGCACATGCTCCTCCTTTTGACTGTTTTTTTTACTTACTTGACTCTTAAAGATTTGGAGGTCGGGAGCTGTTTGTTTCTGCCTTTATTTTCTTTCCTAGTCATGATTTTCTGAAAGACGCTTAGGAACCAGCATCAATGGTTTCTCTGCACCCTGCCCCGGTATCTCTCTGTGTTGGCCTCTCTCTGTCTCTCACTGGATAATGAATTCAGGTACTGCTGCTAAAATCTCTTGCAAGCAATGACTTTGTCTAATGTCTTCAGTTTTTCTTAAGTTTTATTTATATTTTTTTTTCTTTTATGCTTCTAATGGGATGACAGAACTCATTGAAGTGTAAGAGGTCAGTGTGAATGCTTTGCAACCAACAGGTCCTTTACATGAGAAAATACAGTATGAATCATCGTCATGTCAATCTATTCAAATGTCCACCAAGATCGCATTCCAGAGCCCCATGCATGACTTAAAAAAATGGAAGAGAATAGGGCCCGAGAGATAGCATAGCGGTAGGGCATTTTTTTTTGCATGCAGTCAACCCAGGACCGATGGAAGTTCTAATTCCAGCATCCTATATAGTCCCCCACGCCTGCCAGGAGTGATTTCTGAGTGCAGAGCCACTGAGCACCACTAGGTATAACCCAAAAACCAAAAAAATATTGAAGATAATAATTGCATGCTAAGAAAAATGCCCATTTGGCAATAAACTATGCTATTCCACTGAAGTTGGTTCTTCTCAGAACTGGCAAGATGGTGTTTTCAAACAGTGGTTTTTTTTTTGATGTTTCAGACCATTCACAATGTTGATGTCCATCCTGAAGATGAGGATGAAGATGGAGAGTTAGCGCTCTGGTCCTCTGAAGTCAAGATTGTCCAACTAGTAAAAGATCAGAAAGGCTTAGGATTCAGCATTTTGGATTACCAGGTAAAAGCCCTCTTCAAAGTTTTCTTTGACCACCTAATCTGTTTGTATTCAATTTCTGCAAAAGCATAGTTGTTTAAAGGTTAGCATCTGAAACTAAGGGTCATGTACTTTAAATTTTTTCTTTAAAAGAAATTCCTGGGACCAGAGAGATAGCATGGAGGTAGGGCATTTCACTTACATGAAATGAAGGACGTAGTACATGAAGGACGGCAGTTCGAATTTCAGTATCCTATATGGTCCCCCAAGCCTACCAGGAGTGTGCTGCCTAGTGTGAACCAAAAAACAAAAAAATTCCTTTATATTTAACTTATCAATAAAAGTTTGATTTGTTATTTCTATTTCATATGCCTATATACCCAGAATCACATAAAATTTCCTGGGTGAAAAGAGGTCCTAAGTGGAAAAAATTTAAGAAGCTCTGGTTTAAAGCACCTATTAACAGGAGGAATGGAATGATTAAAAGTATAATGCTATATTCAAAGAATGAGAGTGTTGTAATTTTCATTGTTATCTTTACAATCGATAGTTCCCTTAGTGAATAAAATGATGGATGATGTAATAACTGGACAGTAAAGGAAGCAATCGCTTTATACCCAGGGATGTATTTAGAGACTGGAATGGGATGAAATTTTTTTTATATGAAGGGTTTTCCCTCCCAGCTTTATTGAGATATATTTCACATTCCATAAAATCTGTCCATTCAAAGCACACTGGTTGGTCATTCTCAGTATATTCAGAGCTGTACCACTATCACCATAGACTGCCTTGGAGGGTGTCCATTATTCACCGTCCCTCCAAAAAGAACCTCTGCGCATATCATTTCCAGTTACCACTCTTTTTTGTTTTTGTTTTTGTTTTTTAGGTCACATCCTACAGCACTCAGGGATTACTCCTGGCACTGTGTTTAGAAATCACCCCTATCAGACTCAGTGGATCATATGGGATGCCAGAAATTGAACCACCTTCCATCCTGTGTTGGTCATGTGCAAGGCAAATGCCCTACCACTGTGCTATCTCTCTGGCCCCAGTTATGACACTCCTGTCCTCACCCTTTATTTGAAGATTCTATAGTTTTGCTTATCTGTTTATTTTGATGAACTTAATTAAATAGAAATGTCACGGGGCCAGAGAGATAGCATGGAGGTAAGGCATTTTCCTTGTATGTAGAAGGTGAATGGTTCGAATCCAGGCATCCCATATGGTTTCCCGAGCCTGCCAGGAGCAATTTTTGAACATAGAGCCAGGAGTAACCCCTGAGCACTGCCAGGTGTGACCCAACCCCCCCCCCCCAATAGAAATGTCACTACCAAAATTCTATAACTTCTTTCCATCTATTATTATGATATTTATAGGTACTCTAATAATTACGAGGGTAAAGTTAGAAGCAATAGGGCAGTTGAAGGGGTGTGGAAGATAAAGGCAGATGTCTGAAAATTATTACCATTGGCCAGTTCACAGTATTTTTAGAGCTTTGATTATCATGGAGAATTAAAACTGTTGGCAAGACAATTCCTTCACTTTTAAGACACATCTTTCAGGACTTTTGTGCCGCCTAAACACATTGTGGTTTAATAAAGCTCAATGTACTCTATCAAAGCACATAAAATGCCAAGTTATGTAAAAATCAATTCTTTTTTTAATATAACAAGACAATCGGGAACAGATTAAAAGAAAAATACTTTGGGCTTTATGTAAGAACATTAACTTCCATATTTTGGCAGTGATTAGAGGTTACAGGAATAGATTCTATCTATTTTGTTTGGTTTGTCATATTTTTATACCAGATCACCTCTCTATTATTAAAGCTCCTCTTTGGAATATGATTGAATTATGCTTTGTTGATTCCAAATAATGCATATTTTGGGAAGTTTGCTTATTACTATTATGTCATATAAAAGAAATGGCAGTTACTGTCTCATTTTTTTTCCTTCTTCAGCCCTATTACCTAGGACATGGTGGGTCATTAATATTTGCAGAACAATTGAATAATTTAGAAGAGCCAGAATAAGCTGGAGTTAAATGAGCACATTAAGGAAGTTTTTGTTCATTTGGGGGCATTGCTTAGGGGCTGCTCGCAGCTCTGCTTCAGGTTTTTGCTGCTAGTGGTACTGGGGGACTCTGCAGTGCTGGAAATCAAACTGGGCCTCCAGCATGTAAAGCAAGTGCTCTGGCCCATTGAAGAAGCTCCCCAGTCCCCAAACAAGATTTTTGTTGTTGTTTTTAGTATTGTTGTTATGTTTAATCATATTGTCATTATAACTATTATAATAATTAATCATTGTGATTTAGTTGAAAACTCCATTTTAGGGCCAGGAAAATAACTCACTAGATGAAGCACATACATTGCATATGGGACTACCAGGTTCAGTCCTTAGCAATGTATGGTCCCTTAAGCACTTTCAGAGAGCAATTTCTAGTATCTAGCCAGGAGTAACCCCAGAGCATTGCTGGAGGTCAGCCAAATACAAACAAACAAAATACCTTTCAGATGTGATCTTAAAGATTCATGTCTATTTTCATTGCTATTGAAATGTATCACTTTCTTATATATTCAATGTTTTTTTTCCTTCATAAATGACATTACCTGTAAATGTTATTTTGAATTTGTACATTATTAGAGATGGACATTAAAGTTTTTTTTGCCATACCTAGCTGTGCTCAGGGTCTACTCTGACTCTGTACTCAGGGACACTCCTGGTAGGCTTAGGGGAGCTTATATTCCCTGGGGGTCACCCTGAGACCAACAACATGCAAGGCCAGCACCTTAACTATATCTCTGTTCCCAAGAAACTTAAACAAAAATAATCTCAATAAAAGATGGGAAAAGAGGGCCCGGGCAGTGGCGCTGGAGGTAAGGTGCCTGCCTTACCTGTGCTAGCCTAGGACAGACCGCAGTTTGATCCCCCGGTTTCCCATATGGTCCCCCAAGCTGGGAGCGACTTCTGAGCACATAGCCAGGAGTAACCCCTGAGCATCACCGGGTGTGGCCCAAAAACCAAAAAAAAAAAAGATGGAAAAAGAACTGATAGTCCTTAAATTTAGTCTGTTCATAGTCCTTACTGCCCTATTTAACAGAAGAAAAATAAATAATTGGTTTGAGGGGCCCGGGAGATAGCATGGAGGTAAGGCATTTGCCTTTCATGCAAAAGGTCATCGGTTCGAATCCCGGTGCCCCATATGGTCCCCCGTGCCTGCCA